>PKML01043578.1:129629-181867 GCA_002933935.1 Eutrema yunnanense | reverse complement strand
TATTACGTTTATATATTTAATTTAACTATTACTAAACATGTTATTAATTTATTTATTTTTGTGGCCATTTGACAAATACATTGAGGTTTATGTGAAAAAAAAAATCATTTTTTTTGTGTGTGTATGTGAGTTGTTATTTGGGAGGAAAATATTGTAATGTGATGAGTATTTGTTTTAAGAATATTTTCGACATTTTTTGTATATGTAATGGTGGGAATTGTGGTATACTATTTTATTTTCTTTTTTCTTTTATTAGCAATATACTCTATATGTTTTATAAATATTGTTATTTTGACACATTTCACATATATTAAAAAATTATAAAATTATACTAATATGCCTCTAATTAAAATATTAATAATTAATTCAAAATGATATAAATATAAAGGTTATTAGTTTTGGATAATTTTGAGAATTAGTTTGAAAAATTGTATTGAAAATATAAAATGACAATATTTTTGAAACAAAAAAATAAATCTCTAAAACAACACTTTTTGTAAAAGGAGGGAATCCCAAAATCAGTTTGATTTCCTTGTTTTTAACCTTTTAAATACACTGTTTTTATGTTAAGGACCTTCACGTACCTTAAAACAAAAAAAAACAGAAGCATTCCTTCTTTTTTTAATCTAACACTGAAGCATTCCTTTTTTAAACAGCATTTATGAACCACCCATTAATTATTTTCTGTTTAAGCCTTACTCGATTTTTTTTTTTAAAGTTTATAACCTATTTGGTGAGTTGGTTAATTTTGACGGTGGCAGTGCTCGGGGTCTCAGTGCATCATCTTTGGATAAAGTATGAAAAATAACTAGATTAATTCATTCTTAACATAGTTTAGTGTTTGTGCCCAAAAAAAAAAGTTTAGTGTTTGTGCGTTTTTGAGGCCCAAACTGGTAATGATTTAGTGGACTCGGTAAAATAATCTGCTCTGGCCATGTGATCAGGTTGTATTTACAAACAAGTAGTGAACGATAAAACATTTTATCAGTTAATCTTCAACAAGTAGTTTCTGGTTAAATTGAAACATGCTGTTCAGTTTACTATATTTAATTATAACAATACACAGTTACCTAAATAATTCACACAACAACAAACAAAAATAGCTGCCTTACGAATTTTTTTTCAGCATTGGAAGAAGAAGTCCAAAATAACCATTATATCAGTTAATCTGTTATTTATGCATGTGTATCATTATAGAGAGCTGTGTTTATCAAATTTCACTCAAGTGCGTCAGGACAGAATTTAGAGTTTAACATGATGTTTTAGAAACAATAGAGAATAATTTGTATGTTCTATATAATTGAGAATGTACTATAATTGTTACCTGTAGTACGTTTACAGCTTCGTTTTCTGCAACAACAACTATCACTATACAGAACTTAAAACGATCAATTATAATAGAACTGGTGGGAGATCAAGGTTCAAGGATTACTAACAAACGTTGGTGGCCACAAAAACAACAAATGGAGGACAGAGTCGACCACTGTTTTTGGGCTTTGTTTGGATCCCAAACTTTTTGTATTGGGCCTTGGAATCTATAGAACCAAAAAACCCGGTTAAGGCCACTTGTCTCGGACTCTCCGTATATGACAGTATATGCCACATTATCAGGTACATGGAGACCGGAGACTGAGTGTTCAGGAGGAGTGAGCGGTTATTCTTTCTTTACCTCGTCCAAAAATAAGTAATCATTAGAGGTCGAGGTCGGGAAAGGGTAATCCACACAAGTACTAGGAGCAAGTAGCACGCCGGGCCGGACATCCTCGACAGCCCAATCCATAGTATCAAGGGATTCAATCCTGATACGTAATTCATTTAGATGAAAATAGTTATTTCAATATTTGTATTTTTCCTCTAATCGACAATCAGAATATGTTCAAACTTACACTCATGCTTCTGGCAACCTATAGATCATGCAATTAATGCATTATGTTCACATTTGTTAGGTGAAAGTGACAACACTCTGAGCATAGGGAAGAGCAACGGTATGGGAGATACCCATACCGTGCCTAATCCGCTGCTTCCAAGGTCGTACACTGAGAGAGATAACGACGCATCAAGCCTTGGTCGATTAGCAGTCGCAAACTGGCAAAGAAGTTGGTGAGAAGTCATATGCGCCCTGTGTACAAGATCCATTCAACAGATCTGATATCCGACCTAACGACCCAACAACCCAACAAATCCATTATCCGACCGACATACTAATATGGGTCAGGTAAAACTCCAGTGGTTGACCATTAATGTTTCTACACCAGGAGATAGAAAGTTTGTAAAGCCACTCGTCGTGGTCTGTCGTGTCAAGGATAAAATGCTCTACCACGAGTATGTTGCAGGTATAATCGTTGATCGTAAATCTTTGTAGACCGATATATAGAATCATTCATATTTTGTAATAGACCGTAATTTAGACAACAAAAAAAACACACACACACATATCTGAATTTTAAGACTGCTGAAAAGTGAAGTATATTGTCTGATTATTTAAATTGTTCACGATGTTTTTTCCCCTCAACTAAACAAATACTATAAAGGAAAAACCTTTATAGACGACAGAACAAACAAATAAAAAGACCATCTCGTTTCCTACCTACACCAACTCATACCTCATTTAACCAAAAAAGAAATTAATAATTATATCTAACAAAAAAAAATCTCATGCCTCAACGAGTATCGTGCAATTTCTTTTGTTATCGCTTTGTCTACAAGGTTGTTCATGTGGCCCTAAGGCTAAGATTGTCCGATTTCTCTTTTCTTCTCTCGTTTTTTCTTCTTCTAATAACAGGTTTATGCACATTGCACACCATATAGTACATAGTTTATCATAGATTACAGTACTCCATATTTTTTTGTTCCACTACGAATCTATTCATTTTTTTAATTATATTTTCACTCGAAACTGTAATATTAAATAAAAAAACTTTGATGCATCATACGAAAGATTTAGTTATGATCTCAGATTCTATTATAACAACTTACGAAAGAAGATGTATCCACGTAGATATTAAAATACACATAAGATGGGAGTCGTATATAAAACACAGTAGTAGAGGATTTTTATTTTCTTAACTAAAAATATCTCCATATAGATTTGTGAAAAGTTTTGACACTGATTTTTTATTTTTTCCAAATGCTAAGTGACATAATATATTAAGAAGGTTATTATTAGAGGGAAAAAAATTAAAAAGTGTTTTCCTTTTTCGTGTCCAGTGTTAAAGCTGAATATAATTAGAATAAGGAAACAAAATATTATAGGGCTGCAATCACTTGATCTCCAAGCAAACAGATCATAATATAAAATAATCACAGTGGACATTCGAATTAAGAGGAGATGATAATAATAACAACATTCTTTCCAAAAGTTTTTAAAAACATTCCAATTACATCATTACCATAAAATTCATAATTATCGTAGTGGGTCAAAAGCACTGTGACCAGTCTCACGTGACAGAAGGCCCATTCCTTCTCACTCACTGGCGCGTGAGGTACATGAACACTACCGAAGTTGCTTGTAGACCAAGCTATGAAACACTTATAGAACAAGAACCAAAGCTCTTATACCGAACTATGTGCCACGTGTCGAAAGTCTAGCTTTCTAATCAGAGAAGCAGCTAGTCGTTTGAGGAGCCACTAATCTCTCTCTTAATTTCCTTTTTTGTTTAAGAGAAAACATAACTATGGCCAAATAATAAAATATTGTAAAAGGTTACGTTTAACCAAATCTCGAAACTTCCAAAAAAATTCGAAAATCAAAAAAGAAAATAGAAAATAATAGTAATATTTTAAAAATGGAAAAAAGTAATAAATGGGGCGTGACTATATTTAACAAGGATGTTACTAAGAAACGGCGACATCTTCGTAGGCTTTTTGACTCTTCTTTTCTTTATTCTTGCAACTGTTAATCCAAAAGATTTACTATCTCTATCTCCAAAAAAAAATGAAAAGCAGAGAGAGAAAGGTTAAGTACACTGTTCACCGGAAAATCACATCCGTAACGGAAAAACCCTTCAACGGTTTCCCCAAGGTAGTCAAAATCACAGTGACTGACCCATGTGCCACTGATTCCTCCAGCGACGAGGAAAACGACAGAACGATGGCTCCAGCGACAAGGGTGAAGCGTTATGTTGAAGAGATTAGGTTCTGCGACGAGGACGGAGCTGCGAAACGCGAAAAACCGGCGAGAAAAGCGACGAACAAGGCGGCGGAGAACGGTGGTGATGGATCGGTGAAGGCTGTGAAGTATAGAGGAGTGAGGCAACGGCCTTGGGGGAAATACGCTGCGGAGATTCGGGATCCTTCGACGCGTACTCGAATCTGGCTCGGGACGTTTGCGACGGCGGAGGAAGCTGCCATGGGTTACGACAGAGCCGCGATTCGACTCAAAGGGCATAACGCGCAGACGAATTTTCTGACTCCTCCTTCTAGTCCCCCGGTGGTTCCGGAAACGCCGGTAATCGACCTTGAAACGGTCTCCGGTTGCGATTCGGCGAGAGAGTCTCAAACCAGCCTCTGTTCTCCGACTTCTGTTCTCCGGTTTAATAGCAACGAAGAAACAGAGTACAGAACAGAGCCCCTCAAACTCTTGTCCGCCGACGAAGAAACTCCGGCGAGTTCTTCGTTATCGGATCCGTTTTTCTGGCCTGATCTGTTTGGCGTCGGAGATTGTTTCTGGGATTCCGAAATTGCCCCTGACCCTTTGTTTCTAGACGAAATCCAATCGTTACAGACCAACAACACAATCTCTTGTAAAACTCCGAATTCATCGGAGAGTTTTCCGTTAAGCGTGATCGGAGATTTCAGCTCTTGTTCATGGGATGTCGATGAGTTTTTCCAAGATCATTTGTTGGATTGAGAGTATGTTCTTCTTCTTCTTTTTTTGTTTTTTTTTTCGAGTGATGAGTGAGTTTTTTTGATGATAACGACGGGGATGAATCTTGGCCGTCCGTTTTTCCATCTCCCCGTTCGACGGCTCCGATCTGCTGAAGAAGAAGCGTAACGGATGATTATTATTTTCTTAATTAATTAATATTGCGAGTAAATATAGTAACTATTAAGATTTGAGAGTTTTTTTAGGGGTTTTGAATTTGGGAGGTTTTTGTTGTTTTGATTTCTCTCCGACTCTGTCACTATGCAAGGAAGCAGTATATAGACCACCGTATATTATTATTTATTAAAATGTAAATCTTTCTTTGTATTTTGTTCCTTCGCATGAATCTCACTAAGACCATCCTCACTAGCTAGGGAATGTGGATGTTTTTCTACACAGTAGGAAGGCAAATGAGAAAGGCAAATAAANACTCCTCCTTCTAGTCCCCCGGTGGTTCCGGAAACGCCGGTAATCGACTTAGAAACGGTCTCCGGTTGCGATTCGGCGAGAGAGTCTCAAACCAGCCTCTGTTCTCCGACTTCTGTTCTCCGGTTTAATAGCAACGAAGAAACAGAGTACAGAACAGAGCCCCTCAAACTCTTGTCCGCCGACGAAGAAACTCCGGCGAGTTCTTCGTTATCGGATCCGTTTTTCTGGCCTGATCTGTTTGGCGTCGGAGATTGTTTCTGGGATTCCGAAATTGCCCCTGACCCTTTGTTTCTAGACGAAATCCAATCGTTACAGACCAACAACACAATCTCTTGTAAAACTCCGAATTCATCGGAGAGTTTTCCGTTAAGCGTGATCGGAGATTTCAGCTCTTGTTCATGGGATGTCGATGAGTTTTTCCAAGATCATTTGTTGGATTGAGAGTATGTTCTTCTTCTTCTTTTTTTTTTTTTTTTTCGAGTGATGAGTGAGTTTTTTTTATGATAACGACGGGGATGAATCTTGGCCGTCCGTTTTTCCATCTCCCCGTTCGACGGCTCCGATCTGCTGAAGAAGAAGCGTAACGGATGATTATTATTTTCTTAATTAATTAATATTGCGAGTAAATATAGTAACTATTAAGATTTGAGAGTTTTTTTAGGGGTTTTGAATTTGGGAGGTTTTTGTTGTTTTGATTTCTCTCCGACTCTGTCACTATGCAAGGAAGCAGTATATAGACCACCGTATATTATTATTTATTAAAATGTAAATCTTTCTTTGTATTTTGTTCCTTCGCATGAATCTCACTAAGACCATCCTCACTAGCTAGGGAATGTGGATGTTTTTCTACACAGTAGGAAGGCAAATGAGAAAGGCAAATAAAAAAAGCAAGGAGAAAGACAAATTTTCTCTTCGTGTGAAATTAGGTTATGGGTCCCACATCCTTCTGATGTGGTGACCTATGATTGGTTACTTTTTTTTTTTTTTTTTTTTTTTTAAATGCTATTTTATTTCAATAGTTAATCAAAAATTAAAATAAAAATTACACCATTATTTTTTATTTCTTAACATCTATAAATAGAGACTAAGTTTATTTCATTTGGACATCAAAAAAAATCTAAAGTTTTAACACTCTCTTTACATTTTTTCTCCTACATTTTCATTCTCTTTCGTGTTTTTTTTTCTTTCAGTTTTCAACATCCTTATGGATCCTTCTCGTAATCACAATTTCCTACCAAATTATGGTTTTCCAAACCCTCAAAATCCAAACATACAACCACCAAATCCAAATACACAATTCCCAGAAAATCCTATAAATTCGGGAATGCATCCAAATTTTCAAATGCCATATATGATGCCACCAAATTTTGGCATGCAATACCCGTACAATCATCCATATATGCCATATGCATACCCACCAGTTCTGGGAAACACCAATGTTTCACCTAATATGAACTACCCTAACAGTCAACCCATTAACGAGCCAACCGGTTTTAGTAGTGGATCGACGGATACTCCATAATTTTGCACCCAAATCTCTTTGGGAGATGCTGGCGGGAATACTCCTATTCTTCAACCAACCCAACAATCAGCAAAGAAGAAGGCAAGTTATACTACTTGGAGTTCTGAAGACAATAAATAACTAGTGTTGTTTATTTATCTAGAAAATGAGTATATTATTTTTTATTTATTAATTAACTCTAATTAAAAAAAACAATTATATATTAGTTATAAAATATAATTTGTGTGATTATAAATATATTAATCGTAATAGTATTTATAAAATGTATAACATATATAAAATAATTAAGATAAAATAAAATGAGTTATATATATGATGGAGTGATGTGGAGGAAAGAGAAACTGAGTTGGAGGAAAGAGAAAACGATTTGCCTTCCGAGTTGAGTGTGAATTGTTGGAAGGGAATGATGTGGAAGGAGAATAAAATGATGTGGAAAGAATATTGGAAGAGAAATTTGCCTTCCTATTGGAGATGGTCTAACTGGGGTTTGTGTGACATGTCACATTTTCTTGTACATAAAAACATCAAATCAATATCTTCTTACCTCCTAACAATATAAAATATATGAACCACCAAATCATCTTTAAACAAGAAATACGAAATTATCTTAGTTCTATATTATTATTACTAAATACCAAATCATCTTAAACACTATTCTAATTTAGAGAGTAAACAGCCATCTTATTGTTTTTTTTCCTTTTATTTCTTTGGCACCAAGTGTCAGAGCAACGATGCCCATTAATGTGAAGAACTAACTCATAGAATCATATGTAACCCTACAAATTGTCTCTACTTTAACAACCTTCTCAATTTCAAAGACAGTCAATTACTTTACTTTTTCTTCTTGTTACCAAAATTTGGTCGATGTCTAAGCAAATAGTTCACTGATTCGATACAAACAGCAAAACTAAACATTACAAAGTTTGGTATTACATCAATTTTAAAGGAGAAAAGTGATGTCTTCTTGGTTACTTATTTAATGGGTCATTTTCTTGTACATGCGAATGAATGTGTGAAGTAACTAGCACCTAAAATACCAACAATTTATCTTCTCAATTCTACACCTAAAACAAATGGTTGGTTGGCAATGCAAAATAGTAACAAAAAAAATTAAAATCTGCAAAACAGACTAAAAGTATCGCTAAATAACTGCAAAATTAGTATAATTAACCGAATACAAATCTCGATTCTATGTAACTGATATAAACTACAAATTTTCAAAGTGATTAGTCGTTTTATTATTCCACTAGTTACGAACCAAAACATACCAGATTATGTTTTGAGTTTGATACATATTCAATGGAGAGCAAGCGAAAAAAAAGACAAAACAAAAAAAGCAATGAAACCGGTTGCGAGAAGAGAAAGACAATGTATTGGGACATGAACTTATATGTCTTTTCTTTGTCAAAAAAAAAAAACTTAGATGTCATTCTGTCAAAAACCACAGAACTCAGTTTTGGCAAATGAAAATTTAAAGAAAAGAGTCTTCCAATGAAGATGAAGACTTCTCATTATCTTGTCGTTGACCTTAGTCCCCCACTATAATTATTTCTAATTTATCAATCTTTTCGATTACGACGTTTCCTAATACTATTACTACAGAAATGTCTTGTGGAATTGCCATTTATTTTATTCACATGGTTTCAACCTGTCACTCTCTGTCTACTTTTAGAAAATGGTTTTAAATTTGATTCTAGACTTTTCTTGCATTTCTACTAACTATGGTTTTTTCTTCAACATTATTTATTTCTCCAATTGTGACGAGAATGTAAATCAAATAGACAAGCAGTAAAAGTATACTTGCAAAAAACAAAAACAAAAGAACCTATGTGAATTAACTACAAATAGAGAAAGGGGTCTGTGATGTTTTAGAAATAAAAAGGACCATTCACCAAAAACAGCAATAACAACAGTATTGGTCCGTTCGAGGTTTAATTTGACCAATTGAGTAGATTTGTCTCTTTCGTGTTTTTAAAATTGGACCAGACCATTTTGGTTTGGCTTCCCGAAGTGCGACTAGTCTTGCCGAAACCCTCTTTTTCACTCGGAAGCAAATATGCTCCATTCATCTATTATAATTTTTTAAAATTTATTTTAACAATAAAAACTCAAAACTTTTAATTGCTTACCGTTGTGGTCGAATGCCAAAATGCGAAAATCATTTTTTTTTTCTTTTGAGTAGAATGCTTTTCTGTATATTCTAGTAAAAAATTTGCTCACGCATTTGTTTTTTGTTTTTTTTTTTGGTCAAACTCTCACGCATTTGTTTATCTTATGTAAAAACTATCAATCTATTTCGTACTGCGTTTTTTTGGGAAAGATTACCAATGTATATGTTTTTTTTTTAATAAATTACTGTATGTTTGTTTGAAAAACATATAAAACAGATAACTTTGGATGTGCATATAATACGCAATCCAACTCACGAGTGTGGCAAAGATTGACCACTAGTCTAGCCTGTATGGAATCGCAATGAAGATTTACAAAACAAAACAAGATATTCATATTCTAAGATCTACTTGATTAAGACATGCAAATGATATAGCAAAAAACATTAAGGAACCCTTTAGTGCAAAGTATTTGGATCATTTAATGCGTGTGGCAGGAGATGCTCTACAAAGAAAGTTTTTAAATGACGTCGAACTCGAAAATGAGATTTTAAAACAATATCGACTTTCGACCAAAATAAAAAATAAAAAAAATATCGACCAATCGTTTTTCCGCAGTAAAATTCAAAAGACTTTAGTTTGTAATTTCTCACATAGATGAGTAATAAAATAAAATAAAAGTGGGTCTAAGCCCATGTAGCGAACCACGTTGCAAAAGGTAAATGTCTTTTTCAGACAGAGGTTGGCCCAAATCAAATTGAGAGGTGAGACAATTCTCCCACAAATTCTCTGAACCAATGAGATTATTATGGGTCCCATAAGATCTTTAAGTGAAACCATCTCAAAACGCTTTACACTTTGTGTGTTAAATTATATAAAAATCGGTTTAACGCCGGTTATCATGTAAATACAAAACTGGTAAATTTATTGTTATGAATGATCAATTGGTAGATAAAAGGTTTGTCATCTGTGCTTTGGCATTGTGTTGTCAATTTAGGCAAAGAACAAAGAATAAAAGCAAAAGTATTGGTTTTTTCACAACTTGATCACTTATATTATCTGTATATTCAAAATTACAAATTTGAAACGACTTCGACAAGATTTTCCCTTCCTCAACCAACACCATAAAACCCATGACACTAGTTGCAAATACAATTGGAAAAAAAAAAACAAATCTTTTATCTAAAAAGAGAGATGAGAAAATTAAGAATTACACAAGGACAAAAGACTAGAGAGGTGTAGATTATGGCTTGGGCTATTTTTTCTCTCTCTTTTTTTTTTTTGTTGTAACTGTGAAATTCAAAACAAGTCAAATGCATATTGAATATGGACAGAGTTGTGAGTTTTTAAGTACATCTTTCCGGATCTGACCGGCAGTTAAAATCTTCTTTACACGTTGCACATATTCGAAACCGGGTCCAATATGACACTCATTTCTTGAACAAGTTGAGCTAATCGTGGTTGGATACATTATAATAATGAGTTAACTATGTCGTTCTTGTTAGAAGAAAAGAACCAAGTCAATGATGGATGATTTTGTCTTTAATATCCCAAATCCCATAACGTGTGTGTGTGTTTTTGTTAATAACACTAACAATAATAGCGTTAGGTGATATAGTTACCTGGTTGGTGAAATGCTCATAGGGGATATTGGTTGATTTCGCCAGCTTGGTTCTCATTCTTGTCTTCACAAACATATAGACCCTCCTCTTGTTGATGAATAGACCGTTTTCCAAAGGAAAACAAAACGAAATCTTTGGTTTACACTTTTAAATAATGAATTTGGTCTAGATCTGACAAAACGGCACGGAGTTTACATCAATAAAGTAAAAACACATCGACGCTTTTATTTGTCAAACTCATACTATTTTTATCGGACTAATTCACCGAGCAGGATAAGGTGAGGCCCATAATGTGAACAAAGCTTAGTCAAGCAGTGCGGCCAAAAGTTTTAAAAACGACGGCGTCTGCTTGATTTATAAACGGCAACGTCGCCGCAGCGAATCATGTTCAGAATAATTTTCTTTCTTTTTTTAGATTCCCCATGCAAAATTGGGAAAGCCCTAGGATACCAGATTAACGTCGTCGTGAAAACTCTGGCATAGCTGCAGAATCTGATTGCTCAAGGATTGAAATTGAAGTGAATCTGATCGAGAATTTGTTTTCCTGATGGTACAAGAAGCAAGATTGGATTCAAAATCGAAACCGATGCCGAATGAGAATCTGAGATTCGGAGAAAGGGCTTTGTCGGCCGGCGGCGCCGCTTTTATATCGGCGGTCATAGTCAATCCTCTCGACGTTGTTAAGGTTCGAGAAAAAAAAAAACAATTTTCCAATTGGTCTGTTTTTGCGAAAACCTGATTGAGCTTTGTGTGTTTTTGTAATAAGCAGACGAGATTACAAGCGCAGGCTGCAGGAGTTCCGTATCAAGGCTCATGTCGTCTGGGTTGTTTCGAATCGAATTCCACGGTATTTGATTCGTATTATGATCTTCTAAAAAAAGCAAAGTCCTCTTAGTTTTGAAACGGATTCTTGATTGATTCCATCTTCTGTAGCTTAGCTTTCATCTGTTTACTGCAGGTGGTTCCGCATTTGAGAAGTAATCCTCCGGGGATGTGTCGAATTACTGGCTCTGCATCTGTATGCTCAGATAATCAGTACAAGGGAACTCTTGATGTGTTTTACAAAATTATCCGCCAGGTTAGAACAATTGCCTTGTCTGATTATCGAAATTAAGATGGTAACAAAAGTTGCAGTATTGTTCTTTGAAATTCATAATTTCTCATCTTGCCCACTTCTGGTTTAGTGTCGGTGTAAATGCAGTTTATCTTCAAAATTGTAACACAATCTAGTAGATACCTCAACTGAGGATTGTTTATTTTATTTCTAGTTCACTATTTACTCATTGGTAGAGTTTCACAGGAACAACTTTATGCAGGAAGGGTTTTCTAGGCTTTGGAGAGGTACAAACGCAAGTTTAGCGTTGGCCATTCCAACCGTGAGTCCTTTTGTCAAAGAATGTTTCTTCTTATGGCTCTCTTTAGTAAATCCGTTTGCTTCTGCAACCTATTGATCATGGGGACGTCTTCTATGAATATGCTGCTAGGTTGGGATCTACATGCCTTGTTATGATTATTTCCGCAATGTAATCGAGGATTTCACGGCAGAGAAGTCTCCATCTTTGACACCTTATGTCCCACTAGTTGCCGGGACAATAGCACGCTCCTTAGCTTGTATCTCTTGTTATCCTGTTGAGTTGGCAAGGACACGGATGCAGGTAATCCTAAGGGTTTGAGCACTCGTTATTGCCCAGTTACTATAAAAAATCTTACCTTATTTCATTAGGTGTTAAACTATTAATGAGTCGAGAATCTAGCAACTCCATAATAGTAGACCTATCCAGCTGAAACTATATCCTTGTGTGATCGACAAAGAACCAATGGATACCGATTGATTCTTTTGTTTTACTAACAGGCATTTAAGGGAACGCAAAGAGATGTGAAACTGCCTGGCGTTTGGAAGACATTAGTTGACGCCGTCAATCCAGTCAAGGGCTCAAATAATGGACAAAATTACAGGATGTTATGGACTGGTCTTGGTGCTCAACTTGCTCGGGATGTTCCATTCTCTGCAATTTGCTGGTCGATACTTGAGCCCGTGAGCAATCTCTGTCTCTGACAAAAAAACATCCTGCTTCTTCCATTGTGTGTCTTGGCTTTTGTTGTACTGGTCCTCACAACTGTTTCATTTATGACTTCAGACCCGGAGAAGCATTCTCTCGTTCATGGGTGAAAAACCAAGGGCAGGTAGTATAATAGGTGCAAACTTTACTGCTGGTTTTGTTGCGGGTGCGGTTGCTGCTGCAGCTACTTGCCCACTAGATGTTGCCAAGACTCGGCGTCAAATAGAGGTGAGAATACCTAACTAACTTGATCTTCCATAATTCCCTTGAATTGCTCTACAGATTAGAATTCATCACCAGCTTTTAGACAAGTGCATTAAGTAATTCCGGGCTCTTAATATATTTGTTTGTTTGGTTTTTGCAGAAGAATGCAGATAGAGCCATGAGAATGACCACAAGACAAACCTTGGCAGAGATTTGGAGGTATGAATTAGCAAAAAGAGATCCAGTTTCATTCTTGGTAATAAGAAAGTTCCAAACTTAAGAGCGATGTTTGTTTGTTTTGTTGTTGTTTAGGGACGGAGGAATGAGAGGGATGTTTAGTGGAGCAGGGGCTCGAGTGGGACGGGCAGGACCATCTGTAGCCATTGTGGTTTCCTTCTACGAAGTGGTCAAGTACGGACTACACCACTTTCACAAACAGTAACACTTTTTGTTACTAGAAAGATTACGTTTTGATGCGAAAGCTAAAGAACACTTGCGCATCTAACTCAATAAGAAGCACCTTACAAAAAAGACAGAAAAAGAGTGACGAGGTTTTTGTTTTTTTAAGTCGAAGAAATATTATATTTATTTTTCAACACGAGATTCTTTCGGAGGAATATAATATAATAACTCCATGTATCCAAAAGTCAGGATTTTGATAACATGTGAAATGGCTTAAATAATTCCGTGATTTTATAGGATTTCTGCCATCATGTGCAATTGTATCTTTTTTTTTTTTTTAAATGTTTTTCTCTATATTTTTTATTACAAGTTAGATAGAAGTGTAATATCCACCATATTAGAATCGAGATTGGTAATGTCAGTAACGTTTCTAAACATGAATATTCAGTATAATCGAACATAACGGTAGGAAAATTCTAGATTTCATATTTTGATTTTGAAATTGTCAAATTTTGATTTCAAATTCCCTTTCAAAGTTAATAATTGTCAAAAAATTCTGGTAATTCATTTCAAGGTATGAATAAATTAAATATGGAAGAGAAGGAACAATAGACTCCAGAAATCGAAATCATAATCGAGACAACAAGGCACAAATCATGAGCAAATTAATAGCCAGACTCTGAATCTATCTACAAAAAAGGCAAATTGAAACTAAGAACTTGGAAATGAATAACGAAGAGAATAAAATCAGAAGAAGCTGTAGGAAGAAGATGCATCCAGAGGATGAATTAGGTAAGTCAGGACTAGCGCCACCACCATTAGCAGATACGCGATTCCTTGATCTATCGATGTCCCTGCCAACCAAATACCATATTCGAGTCTCAAATTAGGGTTACAAAAATTTGAGATCAAATGTAAGAGAGAAACGAAATCAGATTTGAGATCGATTTTCCCGGATTTCGCGTGAAATGTGGAGAAGAAAACTCTGGGTTCAGATCTGGATGGAGAGAGAGATAAAGGGGAATGTGAATATCGCCGGAGATAGAAGTCGATACTTACCATCGCTGGTGGGAGCAGGAGCAGGAGCAAGGGATTGAGCGGAGGCGAGAGACGAGATGACGGCGAAAACAAAAGTGAATAACGCGAAACCGGCAACGGAGTTCCTAGACGCCATCTCTCTGGAAGAAATAGAAGATCCTCGTGTGAGCTCTGCTGCAGGTAAAAAAAAACTCCGGCGAGAGACAAAGACAGAGACGGAGGAGAGATGAGGAAGTGAGGAGACGACTTGATTAGGTGCTCTTATAGTAGAAGACCGGTTAAAGGTTACCGGTTATAACCGGTAATTCACCCGGTCAAATCTATTTACCAGTCAGTCGGCTAACAAAAATTCAAGAAGCATGATTTTCCTGGATTGACCCTTCCTTCCTTCCTTCCTCGATTGTTCTTTTTCCAGTTTTCTTGTCAAAATTGACATTTAATATGTTTCTAGATTTTATAACAACTTTAAAATATAAAAAGACCACAAATTTGTATACGGAATCAATTACTTTTTTTTTAAAACAAAAGATGGCTGACGACGTATTAGTTGGACTTCGTCATACGACAAACAGATTATTCAAAATCACCAGTTCAAAAAAAAATATNCAAAAAAAAAAAAAAAAAATCCACCAAATTACTTACATTTCAACCCAAAAAAAAAAACATCACATAGATTATTGCTAAGTGGTTTAAATTCTATAAAAATATCCCAATTTTATTCCATAAACTTTTTAATATCCAAGCTATTTTTGTATCCAATAAAATATTCAAATTATTTGTTTGTCCATTTTAAATCTTCAGTTGTGAACTGTGTGTTCATTTTACAACATTTTCGTTAACAGATATATACGAAACTATATACACAATTTAAAATATAATTATATTTAATAATAAAATATTTTTAAAAAAATTACATTAAATTTTCAAAAAATAAAAAAATATTCTGAAAAAATCCAAAAAAAAATCAAAAATCTAAAGTTAAATATATTTTAGCTTTTGAATTTTTGAACTAAAATTTTTGAAAAACTCATAAATACAAAAATCCAAACAAATTCTCAAAAATTCTCAAAAATTTATAAAAATTCAAAATCCATGAATAATACATTGCAGTTAAAAAAAAGTCAACAATATTTTAAAAATAAAACTCAATATCTAAAACAACAAACTTTTCGTGACAAAAAAAAATAATAATTGAAACGTTTACAGGGAAGGCCATGTGATGTTGATTATTGAGCTTTTTATTTTATAAAAAAAATTGGTAGCATATTTGTTAAATAAGAACAAACAACAAAACTTTTGGGGTGGGGCTGACAGACTGGCAGCCAAACTGGACTTATTCGTCACTATTCTCTCCAATTCTCTTTTTTGTTTTTTTACGATATTCAATTATTCTAATACAATTTTATGCAATATGATTTTTTCGTTTTTTTTTCTATTGTTTAACGGCTAGTAGGTGTTAATCAGCGTGATTATCGGTTAATCCGCCAAGATTTGGATTTCTGAAAAATATTTTCGCATCTCACTCTCACATGTGGTTTCAGAAGAAAAACAACATATATATATTATGATGGTGTAACCTTAACTTTGTTGTTTTTTGCGTTACGTGGAGTGGTTATACGCTTTTTTTTTTTTTTTTTTCACTTTTACATTAATATAAAAAATATTTCGAAAACAATTAAGTTGGGTTTAATAGTGAAAGAGTGAAAAAAATTTACGGTTTTGATTAATAACTTTAGTAGAATGATTTTTAGCGAGTTTGTTTAATGATTTTACCTTTCCATTCCACACATTTTAAAATATTATCCCAGTTTATGAATCAAATAATACAGAAATACGAATAATTTGTTGTGTAATTATAATTGTTATTTAATGAATGATGCAATTTTTAATTTATTAGGTGGCTAATTTTACAAACTAGCGAGAGGAATTAGCCGTTTGGATCAGTTACATAAATCATTTTATGTTTAAATTTTAATAATCTTCTAACATTACTGGAACATGCATGTTGCAGTTGGAAATAATGTAGGGTCATCTTTTCAAATTTGAAAATAGTAAAACGTTCTTTTTTTTTTTTTTTGGGATCAAAGATAGTAAAACGTTCTAAACTTGTATTTTTCAAGAGTAATATTAAACAAACAAAAGTTCGACAACAGTTCAATTAACGGTTCAGAATGATTGTAAATCCACAAGGAAAGATATACACAACACATGTGATGCAACTAGTTCAATGACTCTTGCTCTCTCACATCTTCAATCATAAATACTCGTTTAAATTTCCCAATCGGTGTTTAAAGGGTGAGAGGAAACAAAATTGTATATTAATATTAATATATTATAGAATTATATTCGTAATCATATATCAAAAGATCAGAGAGATTAACCAAGTGAAGGTAGTTAGTAGTTATAATCTTATAAAATAAATCGATACGTACATCAATCTTTACTTGGCATAGTTCTTCGTACATCCTACATATTTAATTATTTAAGAACAATTATAAATCTTGGTATAATATTTGTTGATTAAAGAAAGAAATAAGAGATTAGCACAAAGAGCCTGAAATAGAGGGACAATGGAAAGGATGGGAGTAATGGGCTTGTTGAAGCAACCATGCATGTGCCCTGCGAACTAGCCCTGAGATTTCATATCCGGAATCCGGCATCCGCTCCGCTCCGGAAAATAGGATATCCGGTTTGGGCGGAGGTGGATAATGATTTTACGGATCCGGCCAGAGGCGGAGGCGGATGGTAAAATAGGTCACTGCCGGAGCTCCGCATATCCGTCTTTTTTTTTTGAACGGTTCGTCTTCCTCCGCCAAGCCTTCTGGTCCGACCCGTCAAGGTCATCCCGTGATAAGATCTGGTGTAGATCTTATCTGTCTTAAGAAAGAGGTAAGAAATTCAGAAGAAAGGAGATGAGAAACAGAAGAAACGAGGAAGAAAANAAAAAAAAAAAAAACCCGGATGATCCGGATATCCGCGGATATCCGGATTTTTAAGCAGATATTCAGATATTCGGATATCCGGGTTTTCGGAGGCGGAGGCGGATAGCATAATTGCACATCCGGCCGGAGGCGGAGGCGGATGCGGATACCCTCATTTTGGCCGGATATCCGGCTCCGTCTCAGGGCTACTGCGAACCCAACTTGCGTCTTTTGGTTCCAATTCTATTATCAACGTTTTGTCAAGTATTGAAAATTCTATTAGCAATATATATATTTATGTAACCAATTATCTTTCGTATATTACAAGATGATAACATATTATCAGACTCTCGTTAAAAAAAACATATTATCAGACAAGATGATAACTGTTAGTGTCATGAACAAATGTCCAGAAAATTGATGTCTTGCCAAGTCACTGATGGAGGATTTAATGTAGATTCATTTTCTATGGAATCCAAAAATATATATTTTCGCCCGGACTTGTTACAAGGGGAACATTCAAAAGACGCTTACCTGGCTGATGTGAAAGATGACTTGCAAGAGAGATAGCATAGAACCAAAATTTTGCTTCTAAGGAATGATAATGTTTAGATTTTGTAAACATTTCTTTAAAAAAAAACAACAAGAGAGAGTAATGTTGAAGCTGACGACCCAGACCCGACCGGATCAAAACCTGGTTTATTCCAGATTGACCCGGTTGCCCATCTTTATTTTAAATATTTTCTTTGGATTTTCTCTTCTTTTTTTTTTGCAAAAACAACTTTCTTTCTAGGGTTCTAAGTGATAGTAAAAGTAATGTCTTACGCTTTTTTAACACTTCACATGTAATGTTTAGATTTTTTTAACATTTGTTTAGTCAATACTCGGAAAAATAGTGAAGTATGATATCTCTCCACTTAGTACAAAAGCGTCGGCTGGCATTGTTCTCTTGAACAGAATATACTGCAGCAAACCAAGACAAAATAATACTATTATTGTAGCTTGTGTGTGTCATTAACTTCAGCCAAAAAAAAACTTGGTTAGTGGAAACCTCATGAGTCATGACTTTATGAATGAATATTTCCAAATTATATTACTAGTTTATATCTTGTGTCGTTTACTTGCTGTACCCTTGTAATCTCCTATATAAAGCCATGTTAGTTTAGTAGGAAATGCAACTTCTCATTTTCATTATTTCTCTTTTTGTTCCCTTTTCTACTTATCGATTCACCATATTCTCTAAAACTTTGTTTTTATTAGTATTTCCTTATAAATTCCAAACCACACCTTGAAAGAGATGCGAACGACTCTAGTAGATTTCTAGTAGATCTCTGATCCTGAGTTCAGATAATATGTTCAAGCAGTGCTGCCTGCTAACATGCGCCGAGAATTGTTGGTGAATGAATGGCTTCCTTGCGCCATCTATTTTTTTGTTCAACGGCCCATTTAGGTGCGTTTGTGGGCCGCTAAATGGTCCAGCGATACAAAATTAGAGCTTTACCAAAACTATTTCGAAAATCAATGCAATCAAACGAAACTCTTGTATATATTTCAGTTTCATAAAAACTAAACAGAATCTTGTGAAAAATGCAGACGAGATTTTCAACTGGTAATATACATATACTCAGTTTAGCGAATCTTGTGAATGAATAATATATACAAACAGAATATTTCAGTTTAGTGAATGCAAACAGAATCTTGTGAATGAATAATATACATATACTCAACTGGTAAATAATAATCAGAGACTTCTTTTATCTCTATTTAGTGAATCTCCAAACAACAGTTACATAATCAAAGCTCACTTGTACAGTTATATACCTCTCATCCTTACACATTGATGCCGACCTTGTGCAAGACCAAATCTGAATCACTTCCGAAGAATCTGAGAACTTCATCTCAAATTATATCATATATATATAGAATTACACGAAGAAGAATCAAATATCATCACAGACACAGACAGCTTTTTGCTTCAATTTCTCCAAGACTTGTAACCTTCTTCTTCTTTTTTGTTTCCAACTTGTCATGGTCATCTAGGATCAGAGTTTCCACGACAAAAACTTTGCTTCAAGTCAAATTCTTGTCCTCGATTCAGACTCAGATATCAGGTTTTGAGATTTGTCCATAGAACTTACTTACTCAAAGAGTCCAGTGTCAAACCAGTTTTAGTAGCTTCATGTTTCCAGTAGAATTTGCAGCTACAAGCATATTCGATTTCTTTCTCCAACAGACGCTTGACACAAACTGTCCATTGTCATCAAAGTATTCGTTTCCAGAAATGGGATCCACCGATCCAAACTTGTATGAAGTCATTGGCATCGGTAAGGACCTATAGTAACTATATACCTGAGAAGCATAATCCATGTAAACAAGGATCTTTATAAGTTATAATAACTATCATCGACTGCAACTGACATATGCCCATGAGAATCTTAAGGCTGAACCTTTGTGTTATGATGATATAATAAATACCTCATTGGTCTCTGAACCACAAGCTATGTATCCATCCAAGACTGATAATCCGACAAAATTCTGTATTCAGGTAAAAGATTAAACATCAGAACTAACTAATGATATTGGATGAGAAGTTACGAGTAGATATAATTTTTTTCGTTTGGGACTAACCTTCTGATTTGTATGTCCTTTATACGTCAATGAACAAGCACCAGGAGATAAACCAGAGGAATTTGTCTTGTTAAGATTCCAAAGCTTGAGAGAGTTATCAGTGGAAGCAGAGACAATGGTCTCTGAATCCATAAATTTTACATAGCTAACAGCTTTCTCATGCCCAGCCAATGTGCACCAAGGAGTTTTCACATACCGAAGATCATAGCAATAGACCTTGTAATCAGCTGACCCAAATGCCAATAAGTGATTGGAATATGCAGAGAATTGCACGCAACACACATTTGCTGGACTCCAGATTGTGCCTAATGACCGTTTCTGCATAGCCACCAGAGAATAATATAAGTTCCACTACGTTTGGATAGTCATAAATCTAAACAGAGAAGAATCATACTTTCTGGAACTACACTGATTTGGAGTAAAAAAAACAGGTCGAGCAGCTTGACATAAAAAAAATTCTAGCAATATTATGAGATAAGGGAAAGAGCCATGCCTCATTGACGCTCCAAAGCTTTACCGAACAGTCATCACTTCCACTGACAAATTTTGTCGGGTCAGATGGAGAAAAATCAACTGACCAGGCTCTCTTCTGGTGTTCTGTGTACTGCGAAAATCCTTGTCCGGTCCCGGCATCCCATATCTGCACTCACCAAGTACCATATAGTAAGAAAATGTCAAGTGCAAAACCATGATCAATGCACGTTCACGGTCAATTAGACCGCTCTAAATCTCTATTTTATCATAAGATTGACATGTACTAATCTCTTAGAGGAAGAAAGATCTCAGGAGCCTGGTCCTATAGATCCTACCGTACAACAGAGGATGGTAAATAAGAAAGATTCCAAGCTTGACATAGATAGGAGAAAATATTAATTTCCATACACACCTGAACTATACCATCGTAGTCAGTCGAGGCCAAGTAGTTTTTGATGTAACTATTCCAGCAAACACAGCTTAATTTGGATTTGTTGACCATCTCTACTAGTGGATAATGAACACCGGCAGATTCATTCATAAATGCATTGAAGTCAAAAATCTTGATTTTCTTTGATATCCCAGCTGCTGCTATGTGTTCCTCATCAGGGTCAAAACTCAATGAGCAGACCACACTTGCAGAGTTTAATAGGTCTCCACTTCTTATTGTCCCACAGGCTTCAAACTTGCTATACCGAGCAAATTTGCACAACCCCTCGAAAAAAACTTCTAGTTGATCTGAAGATTTTCCTTTGGTTCTTGTATCCTGATTCTCATTTTGGTTGTCAGACCACCTGTCCCTGTCCTTTAGAAGGCTTTTGTCAGAACGGGCACTAACGGCAGAATCCGATAACTTCATATGTGACCTCATGAAGAAATATGCATCTTCAAGTTGACGGATATTACTCATCAGCCTGTCTGTATTAGCAGTTGGAACAAACAAGGCGCCAGAAGTAGTTGTACAGCGCTCGTCTAAGGGAGATGATTGCACTCTTCTTTCAATAGCTCCATGAGACCTCACCAGAGATGCATTTGAAGAATATCTTCGCTCGGCCTCCTTAATATCATCCTCCAAGGTCTGGATGTCTTGCAAAAGCTTAGATGCATTTTTCTGCTTCTGCTCTTCTAGTGAAGACAAAAAATGAAGTAACAGCTCAGATATCTCCTCATCAGCAGCAGTCGATATAACTGAATCATCCTCGCATATCAACTCAGACTTCAGTATTTCTCTGTCACATAAAAAGAAGAGACTGAGAACACAAAAAGAAACAACAAGATAATTCACACAGTGGCATGACATTGCATCTTCACAACTATGAGGGAAAACATTGAATAAAAAAAATGAAGGTATCGGGCAAGAAATCTTATAGACGACTATTTAAGCTAATATTAAAAATAAAAATAAATCTTGTCCAAGGTCCACACATTCTCCTTTGTACCACTTATAGTAAATAGTCTCCACATGATTAATTTCAGAGTAGCACTCAGCTAAATACCTAGCTGTTGGTCGGGAGGAGGGTTCAGGATGTAGAAGCCAAAGACAAAATCCAGCTTCCTTCGGGTATCTTGAGAGAAATGTTGGTGGGAGAATCCGATGACGTAAATCTGCCATCATTGCAGCATGCATCTCACTGGACTCACAATGGCATAGCAACTAAAACAACCATGTTCAAGCTAGAGATGTCAGTAAGCGTCTCCACATGAAAGGGTCAAACAAGTAAACGAAAAACTGACAAGTTATACTGCAGACTGGCAAATACTGGCTCTGGGGTTCAAAGGTCAAGCTCGATTAAGCAATTTCACGAATACGAATAAAAGACTGTAGAATAGAAATGGAAAAACTACCCAACGCCTGACCCACTAGCACACAGACAGAAAAATGAAAGAAAGAAAAACGCAAAGGCAGAATATGGCAATAAAAATGTTTAAATCCAAAAAGTGTCGCATCCTTTCTTGTATTGAGAAACACGCTTAATTAAACTAAAGTTTTTAGCACAAGTCCTTACCTCAAAAAGAAGAACACCAAGGGCATATAAATTTGATTTTTCTCCAATATCTTCTCCATTTATCTCCTCTGGACAAGTATACCATTGCTCTTCTAGCCATGTGGACATAGACTGGTTTCTCGTCATTGAAGCCACGCCTAAATTTTTGATATAGTTTTGCTGTTGAAGTTCACAACTGTCTGGATTACGTGCATCCACCATATTTAAATCAATTACAGGGCTTTTCCTTTTGAAAGGTCTCCCAGTTGAAGTGGCTTGAACTTGATTCCCTGGAGAATGCACATGCAAGTCCATTTTTCTTTTCTTTAAATCCCTTCTTACAATAGATGATTCCTGAACCACGGGCTTCTTCCTATTCAAATCTTCGTCAATATCTGAGACTAAACCGTTCTTTCCAAAAGTACCAATATATCTCAGTTTCTTCGATGGGGCCAAAGTGAAAAGGGATGGTCTCAAGTCCAGCAAAAATAATCCTTGTGAATGGGCTGAGTCAACCAGCTCCACCAGCTGCCTAAATAGACAAAGGCCGTGTCGTTTCTCTCGTTTAGCATAACTTGATCTTAGAAACTCCCTCAAACTGATTCCAAAAGAAGATTTAGTATTGTTCCCATCACCATGTGATACAATCCCATTTCCTTTGAGATTTGACTTTAGAGTTGACACATCGTGAGGAATAGGCGACTTGCTACTATCCAACTTTTTTTCCTTACATCCTATATCTTGATCACAGACAAATTCAGGAGGAGTATCCTGAATTTTTCCTACTACCCCTTTCCCCTTCATAGCTCTTTTAAGTATCAGCTGAGAAAAACTGGAAGAAGTCAAGGGCGTTTTCAAGTGGACACCTTCGTTGATCCATGCAGGAGCGTTCATAATGCTGTTCTCGCCAGCTGCTCTTAGACGTTCAGAAAAGGCTTCAAGATTCTGATCGCTCCTCTTATTCATAAAAGGTTTCAAGTTTTGCCTTTCGGAAGGAGCTCCCGCAAGCTGCTGTCTGATTCTGGACAACATTTGATCCATGTCACGAGGTTGAGAATCAAGATCCCCATCTCCTGCCCTAAACGCAGACCCTCTAGCGAGACGATAAAGATGCTCAAACTTGCCAGCCCTAGGACTATCCATACTATTATTACTCCCTTGAACAATCCTATAGTTTCCCAATGTCAGCTCTTCAACAAAAATCTTAGCTCCTGCAGATTCCTCCGAAGGCTTGTTTATATCTACATTCCTGTGAGCTGAGCTTCCAGGACAATCGCTCCTCGAAGAATCGTTCCCAGTTTCTGAATCAGTCACCACCATATGACGACCATCAAGCTTACAAGGAACATCATCCACTCGTCCTTCAAATTTTATGTTGTTACTCGCCACTGTTTCTTCACCGACTCTTTCCATAACAGGCATCCACATTCAACGCAGGCAATAATCTATAGCCTCCATGCCCTAATCATCACAGCCATAATAAAAACAGTTGAACCGCATCAGAATCAAACCGACAAGAAGAAGAAGAAGAAGAAATGACCCTAGCTAGTAAATAAATTCTGCGCATGTTCAGATTCTAAGCTACTTAAACACACAAATCGGAAAAGCAAATTTCAAACGTATAGTAAGCGTAATCTCAAGCAGCTAATTAGAACACACGGAGATTAAGTGAAAATTAAGCAAACGAAAAACCAATCATGAAAAAACTACGCGAAACGAGAAATACACAAAATCAAATCGCTTACCAAAAAGTTCCAGATACCGAGAGATCACGAATCAGATCATAGAGCGAAGTGGAGAAGAAGCGAAGAAGAAACCTCCAAAAAAACTTGAAGGATGCGATTCAAAAACACACAGAGAAGAAGAAGAAGAAAGGTGAGAGGCTATAAACATCCAATTACGGGAAAAAACAAAAATTATCTACTCGAAAACACAATGAATCTCCTCCTCTACGCTCGAATCATTCATTCGTTCTTCATTCCCCTTTTTTTTTATTTTTTTGACTTTACAATTTACTATTTTAATGATTAATTTAGGCTCGAAGCCACATATCATAACCATATGCTTTTTTATTTTTTCTGGCGGACAATTTTTCGAACATTATTTTATTTAATTTTTTATTACTTTATGATAAAATAGAAAGATTTTTTCTTCTGGCTGCCCGAAAAAGAAAAAAATATTATTATAGTTGTTTATTAAGTAGAGAAATTAAAAGATTACGACACGGGATTACGTTGCTAATCTCTTTAGTTAGTGACATCAGCTAAAGAGAGGGGGTGGCGTTATTTACGGGAAATGCCACTCCTCCGATGTGTGGCTGGAGGGGCAGTGTTGGTAAATAATGAGAAAAGGCGTGGGCATTAAGAAATGTTGCATGGGGGATATTTGTTAAGAGGAGGAGATTAAAACACGTCAACGTCGCTTAATCTATTCGTGCTTCGAGTGGGGTCACGTGAAAGATGTGGAGATTGATAGGCCACGATATATACCCAATCATTAAAATACTAATCTTTGTGTTGGGCCTTTTCTATGGGCTGGTTCCTTATAAATTACATTATTCTTGTGGCCCATTACAACTTCGAGAACAAACACAATACATTTTTTTTTCACTTGTGGTATCTGCGTTATAAAGACTGAATGAGCTCTCTCTCTCCACCCTCTCCTTTATTCGTCAATTTTTTTTTTTTTTCATTTTTTCTCAATTAATTCAAGATGAAAAAAACATTAAAAACTTTAAAAACCTTACAACTTCTATTGTACCACCTTCTATCTAATTTAAAAATATATAAAAACTTTTTCAACTTATTTACAATATGTTTTTGCCAAATTCATTGTCACACGTTCTAACTTAATTACGACTTTAACACAATTCTTGCTAAATTCATTGTATTTTAAAGTAAAAATAAATAAATAAAACAAATCTAAATTCATGCTATTCATATATCTAAAATGTATCTACTAAAGACGAAAAGACAAAATTAATTTAAAACATTTAATACATATAAAAAAACAAATATAAATACCTACTCAATGAATTTTACGATATAAAATTGTATTCTGGTAATGCACAGAAAAGTGCATGCAGTGCCGTCTGAGACTCCTAATCCTCTGATGAACCAGCAACAACAATCAAGAAGAAGTGACGCTAAAGTATTGTCGGAGATTGAAGATTGGCTCATGGACAATTCTACCCCGACTGATTTGGTTTTTCCCTTGTCTGCTCAAGTTAATTCTACGACATTCCGATTTTGAAACCCTCTTGAACGAATCAAACGAAGGGGATAGGGACAGAACGGCGACAAGGAGAGAGAGAGTGTGTGTTCCAGCAAGAGTGAAAGGGACAGAGAATCGGCGTGATGGAGAGGGAAAGAGGTTTGAGGGGTGGGCAAAAAAACCGTAACTGAAAAAACCGAACCGAACCAAACCGAAATAAATCATATGGTTTGGTTATGGTGTAACCTAAAAACCCATTTGGTTATCATTTTTGTTAAGAGTTCGGTTTCGGTTTGGTTTGGTTTAAAACCGTAAAACCGAATGGTTTTTTCGGTTTTTATATTTTAGATTAATTTTATATAGCTTTATATTTTTTTTAGTTTGGTTTAGATTTATCATTTATCCATTCTTGTATTTTGGTTTAGTTTAGATTTATTAATTTTATATAGCTTTCTTGTTTTTCTTTATTTGTTGTTAATTTTGTTGATCAGAGATTCATAAGCAACATGAGGAGACGAACAATCGTGGCTAATGATGATGAAAAAAATCTGAATTTTCTTCTTTTCATCTATTTTCTAGGTTTTTTGTAGTCTTGATTTTTATTGATGATTTGGATTTACGAACAATTTGATTTGGATTCTAGTCTTTGAATTCTTTTTGTTTTTGCACTTATTAGTATGCCTAGTTATTAGCTTAATATATTATTTATACATTCATTTTATTTTTGCTTATTGTATGAGCCTTATCAAAAGTTATGAACCAAACCAAAAATCGTAACCGAACCAAACCGAACCGAGCCAAAATTGCATATGGTTTTTAAATGGTTTCATTTTTTATAAAACCGATAAACCGAAAACCGTTAAAAACCGAACCGTACCAAACCAAAATATATATGGTTTTTATATGGTTTGAATTTTTATAAAACCGAAAAACCGAATAAACCGAACCGAAACCAAACCACAAACCGAAGTGCCCACCCTTAGGTTTGACGAGAGGGAGAGAACCGGCGCGAGGAAGAGAGAAAGAGAGAGAGCCGGCGAGAGGGAGAGAGAGAGAAAGATAGATTACTTTACTTTATAGAGATTTCAATAATTTGATAGAGATAAGTTTAAACTAACCTGATTTTAGATTCTATTAATCAGTTTAGCATTTTTATCATCGATTGACTATTGAAATTTAGAATCTTATTTTGAAATATAGAATCTTATTTCTCTACCACTCAAAAAGTTGCAAATTGATGTAGCTGCAGCCATATTTTTAAAACGTAGTTTACTAAGAATGGCCAGGCAAACACCAACAAAAAAAAAAAAAAAAAATCTTGTCGGAAAGACGACTAATTTTGGGACTAAGAGCTCCCAATAAGTGTACGTATCTTTTTGTGTCTTCTTTTCGGTTTATGGATTCGTCTCGTGAAGATAACCGCAAGGAGGAGAAAAGAGAAGACGAGACCACTTCTCTGGTGGATGTAAATCTCATGGTGGTTCTTCTCTCTCAGCTTTGTACGACGAAGAACGAAGACGACACGAGTTTGGAGAAAGAGAGAAGAGATCATGAGGCTCGTGAATCAAGAACACGTGCAAACAAGAGGTTTATGAAGGAAACAAAGCTGATGGAGAAAAGGACGCACGTGCTTCAACCCATGGCTAAGGAATTCAGGTGAAAAAAACTTGTTTAGATTCTTGTAGCTCGTTCGAACAAAAAAAAGAAAAAAGATTCTTGTAGCTCCTTATAATGCTCATGTTTATCATACCCTTTATGTCTATAATGTGCAGGCATTACAGGAAAATGTGAAAGGACGTGACTGAGAATCTGATTGCCCCAGTAGCTTAACACAATCATATTTTATTGCAATCAAATTTTTTGTTATATATGGAGCACTGTATAAAGATGAAAAGAAAATAAAGAGATTTTTTTTTTTTTTTTTTTGAGGGGGACCTAAATGAGAAGAATTTAAAGCAAGTATTCACTTTGTATATAAGTTATATCCAATCTTGTATCACTACAGGAACAGAGTCAATTCGAAAAAAACCTTGTAAAGAGTCAATTAAAAAAAAACCTGGTAAAGAGGTCAGTAACATTTTGTATTATTTGCTTTGACGCAAGCCATAACGCAAATAATAATCTGAAAGATATGACATATATATGTAGCTAACGTAGACTAAAATAAAAAAAAAAAAAAAAAAAAAAAAAAAAAAAAAAAGACAACTGGTCTCATTGCACATCAAGTTCATATATGTTCTTACAAGTTACGTATAAACATTTTTTCAAGATTTTGAATGAAATTGAAAAATCATAAGACCAATAACATAATATATAGTTTACTAAAATAGAAGAATCCATAGATTAAGAACAATATAATCTTAATATTTTTCTTAAAAAAATACAAATCAAGTTACAATTGGCCCCCTAGTTCATTCTTGTAAAACATTTTTCATGAACTATCCAATTAGGCAATATTATGGGCCCAAAAAAGCCCAATCAAACAAAAGTAACCTATCAACACAAAAGTCAGACTTCAGGCCCAAACTAAGAAACCACGTCGTGTTTCTTCTTCTCCATGGTCGATCCGATGGTCGGTAGGTGACCTAATAATAATATGTAACCATGATTAACAGCCTTTAACCTCTACCTAATCTCCCCCTTAAATACTCATTGTTAAATAATTAGTTGACGTCCACAACCTAATCCACAATCCCCTTTAGCTTTATCTTTTTTTTTCTTCCTTACAACATGAGACAGTTAACTTATGTTAATTTATAATTAACCCAACATGAAAATGTCGGATAGGCAGTTCGGCACTCATTGACCTTGGTCGACACAAATTGTGAGGTCGACTCGGAAATAAAACCGAAACTCACCAGCCTAGTACTTAGAATTAAAACTTTTATAACTAATTTAATTCGGTCGGTCGAATATTCCATAGTATCATTATCATTTATCATGGACATTCAAATACATGATACAGAGACATATCGTATAAATATATACAACACGTGCAAATGTAATGGTAGAGTTAAGCACAAATTTTTAAAAAAAAAAATCGGCTAGACTTTATCAAAAAAAAGAAAAAAAAGAAAACAATGGGCTAGCCGTCTAGGGGAAAAGATGTTCACACGATGGGTCTTCTTTACATTGAGAACAATGAGAAGATGACTTGAAAACAAACAAAAAGTGATGATAAGCGTTAGTAAAAACTAATACAATAAAAAGTGGCCGGAAACGGATTTGCGTAATAAACGAAGGGTCGTTTTCGCAAAACCCATTTTTGGTTACTGAAGTTTGGGTTTGTCACGTAGTAATGACTATGAGTGATGAGTTATTATGACACGGTCACCATTAGTTTTTTTTTATTTTGAGAAAAAGTTTCCATTAGTATTACATTTAAGTTTTTCATCCATTTGATTTCGTTTTTCAAAAAAAAAATATGTATGCATATGAGTCATAACAATGTAATTTGTACAAAAATTAGAAACGCCAAAAATATATAAGCAAAGATTGTGTTAGACAGAGTTTTAAATCAAGTTATAATTAATTTGTATTAAAAGAAAAAACAGACTAAATTTTAGAACATGAAGCTAACTATCATTGATTTTAATAAGAATGTAAGCACTAGAATCTGATCGATTAGTTTATAGAATAAAGGGGGAACTGACAATAATGTCAAATATATATAGTTAAGGATCAATCATTTGATATGTGCGTAAACTAAACGATTTTTTTTTGGGTGTGTGTGTGGCTATATTATGTACTTTATTGTTCATGAAACTTTTGCTTACAAACGTCTCGCCTTTTTATTCAATTACTTGATTGCGTTATTGAATGCAAATATTAACCACTATTCTATAGTGAATACGACCCCTTTTGTAATGATTTTACGTGGTAAAAGAAAATGGTTAAAACGTCATGAAAAGCAAAGCCACCGATTTAAGGTACATATATATCTTCAATAACGCTTTTTGTAATTATCAATAAGACCATGGGTTGGTTTTGATTTTTCTCACATGTACAGTTTGAAAATTTTAAATAGATATCAATAATCTTTAAAAAACGTTTAAAAAAAATCTCATTACAATTACGAGGGCGAGCGGTCACACCGCTCCGGGCACGTGATATTTGGGGCTCAAATTTTTATTTTATTTTTAAGTTTTAATCTAGCTTAAAAAAAAAATAGTGCAAATGTTTTTTTTTTATTTTGTCAAAGAATGGTGCAAATGGTTGTGAGTGAGATAAATGAGAAGAATAAAAAGATAAATGATAATGGAAAAATAGTGTAATTAGTCATTTTTACTTTTACGTTTTTTTGTCCTCCATTGTAGAAAAACAAATTCTAGTTGAATTAGGTTTATTTTCCATTTTTTTTGGTGGGTTTCAATATAAATTAGAAGAATATAAATTTAACCTAAATAGTTGATTTTTAGAGAAATCAAAAGGAATAGTCAATTCCACTCAATGTTTTTCCTCTAATGTGTCAACCATTTGCATCCGAAATATAAACAAAACAAAATCAACTTTAACAAACAAAAAATTTAGCCATGTATTTTTATTTATAAACAAATATAATATATAAAAGAGGTTAAAAATGGTATGTTTAAAAAAATAGAAAAATAGTAAAAAAAATCTAACTTTTTTGTTTAAGGGTCCGAAATGTTTTTTTAGCCCAAAGACCCCTAAAAATCTTGAGTCAGAGTTGATGAAGTTATAAAATTTAAATTATAGATTGATATAGGCTATATATATATATATTTATTTATGATTTATGATTCGTATAATAGCAATGAGGACAAAAAAACTATTTGAAATGATTATTTACAAATTTTTGGTACGTAAAAATTAAAAACTATTATCCATAAAATTGAGATTACTTAGATTACAACAAGTACGTTTATGTTTTTTTTGTCAACATGATGCATTATATGGAGGTTACCTAACCACAACTTTGATTCCCAAAAAAAAGGGGTACATAACCACAATACTAGCACAAACAATTAATTTATATGTCGTTAAAATGTTTGTATAATTTTTTTTATCATAGTGCTGGCGTGATCAACTCGTTTGGTAATTTAAAACTAATATTAGAGCTGTAACATTCAAGGGAAGTAATAAGTTATAAATATATTGCTGGAAGTGTCTGATATCGAATGTGTGATTCCATTGGCTAATTGTAAAGTATAATATTACTCCATGGGAGTGACCACTATGGTCGAATGTGTATAAAACGAGACAACATAATTAACATCCATGGGACCACTATGGTCGCAAAATATTCGATGAGCTAATGACAAATGCATGGTGACATCAATATGTATTGATTATTCAAATAAATAAGTACGCTTATTGAAGAAATTGTGTGTCGTTTACTTAGTCGTCTTATTATCATAATCACTTGCCCGTATGGAACGCGAGGGCCATGTGGCGTTTTTCCATCGCTGACATTGCAAACAGCTGAAAGAAATTTATACTATTCGCTCAAAAAATGAAACGGCCTAATCAACAAATTAATTAACATATATGCAGTGATCGTTGTCTTCTTTTTTTTTAGTGATCGTTGTTTAAAGTCTATTTTGAAATTTTATTTTTGTTTTGATTAAGGGAGTTTTCACATTTTATATTTTCTATGAACAATGTAGTTCAAATATTATTTAAATTTGGATGTTGGCAACAACAAAAAAAAAGATAACTAAAACACAGTCAAATGGCACAAGCCTGCAGTGTAGGATGTTCAACCCAAACAAATCGAATCGATTCTAATTGCTTAGAAAACTTCATTCCAAACAAATAAAACAAACAAAAACCATATATTTTTCAGTTGAGTTTATAGTGGTTTTTTTTAGTTTAAATGAAGAGGTTTTCTAATTTGTAGGATAACTACATTTAAAAAAAAAATTGATTGGATGATGCGTTTTCAAATATTTGGGATAATAACATTTTCAAAAAATGATTGAATAATCATTATACGTTCGAAGACTGTTTTAGATAGAAGAATCATATTTTTGTTTTATTGTAATTATGTTTTAACAAATGACAAATCCATCGTACATAATAATCATTTTTTGAAACATGAAAATTTAATAAATATTTTGAACTATCAAAACTAGTGAAAACAGGTTTTTAAAACATGAAACACTTTTTTTTATAAACAAAATTAAACACTTGTTTGAATATGTTTGGAAAATGAAATAGAGAAATGGATCGAATTTGCCCTAAAAAAAAGGGCGATAAAGAGAAAAAGAGAGAAACCGTAGTTTCTTTTCAGGTAACCGGTGCTCCTCACAAGTATCATAAGATGTTTGTGTCTTTTTTTCCTTCTTCTTCTTCGTATGGGTGGTTACAGAGATCTCGAAGTGAATTCGAGCTGAGCGGTGGAGGAGATGCCGATCCTGGATTTTATAGATTTTGAAATGCTTCAAGTTTTCAGAATTTCCATCAGAAGGCGGTTTCAAAAATTGGTTCGTTTAAACCAAGTTTGTGTTGGATATTTTGACAGAGTCTGAATGTGGAATAAGTCAAACGCATTGTTAGAGTGGAATAAGTATTCTCGAAGGAGAATTAGTCTTTTAGTTTTGAAAGTTGTTTCCTGTTTTGTTTCCTGAAATTTCTGTTTCATAGTTGTTAAGCTTCTCTATAAAAGCAGCTGTAATCTTTCTCATTCAATAACAAGAAATCATTCAGATTATCTATTCCTTGAGAGCAATTCGATTTCTAGTTCCTTTATCTGGTATCAGAGCAAAGTTTTGTGAGTGTTTAAGGAGAGAAACACCTTTGTGAGAATGTCAGAAAAGAATTTCACCACACCATCCGTTCCTTTGTTTGATGGAGATTATGACCACTGGAGTTTGCTCATGGAGAATCTACTCCGATCGAAGGAGTACTGGGGCGTCATTGATCCGGGATATGAGGATTTGAGAAACCTTGCTGCGCCTGACCAAGCACAACAAAAATCTCTTGAAGAAGCAAAACTTAAAGACCTCAAAGCCAAAAATTACTTGTTCCAATCAATTGACAAAACCATTCTGAAGACCAGCAAATGGGAGATCATGCTGAATAATACACTTAGCAACCATTTCACGAAAAACAGCGTGATCAATCTTCTTAGATTGCAATTTTGCTTCTGAATTGACCATCATTTGACCAACATCACCATTTCTAGGCATAAGCTTGCATTTAAGAAGATGACGTCTATAAGTGTTCGTACCGTTTTTGTGTGCATCATACGCATAATCCTTCTTGCAATGCTTACATTGTGCTCTTTCTTCAGGTTTTCTTGAGCTTCCAACTTTAGTAATGACGTCAAAATGTTCCCACACTTCTGAATACTTCTTTCTCTTTTTCGGTTCCGATGACTTTTCTTTATGATCTTCATCACCATCATCATCATCATCTTCAACCTCAAAGACTGGTCTTTTATTTTTAGGACGTTTGGAAGACTCCGTTCCATCAAACGAAACTCGTTCGTTTTCAACATTAAGAGCATCCATAATTTTTTGAGATTCCACATCTATACAACCCTGTGATTCCTGTCAATAACAACACAAAGAATTATCCAGCATTATATTTGATTATATATAAAATGATCAGATTATTCTTTTAAACCATAACATATTCCTATTTAATTCCTCTCTTCGACATTCCGAAAGAAGGAAACAAAATAGTATTTATGCTTTAGATAACATTAGAATTGAAAAACCATATAACAGACTTAGAAACTTCATATCAAACATGACTAAAAATTGAAAATCAATAACTTACCATTACAAAGATGATTGCTTTGTTGAATTTCGCTCTGAGAAGCAATCGAAAGTGACGGCACACCGTTTTAGTTTTACAATTATATGAGTCTCTTGACTCTTGAGATTCCCTACGTGTGATTCAAGTTCAAATTAGGTTATTTTATTAATAACAATTATATGAGTCTCTTGACTCTTGAGTTTCTCCCAACCACGATCTACATTTTTTTAAAGCATTTATATTTGCGGGTCTACCCGCAAACCCGCGAGTCCGCAACGGGTCAGTCCGTTTAACCCGCGAACCGCAATGGGTCAACCCGCGAGGCCCGCTTTTTAATGGACAGAAAATATAATGTCCAGGCCCGCGTCCATTAGGGCTTTAACGGGCTAGGCCCGCGGGCAAGTGGCCCGTTTGACATCTCTACTCAGAAGGAGACGGCCAAGCAGCTGTGGGATTCGATGAAAGTGAAAAACCAGGGAGGAGCTCGAGTGAAGCGAGCACAAATTCAAAGACTCAGGAAGATCTTTGAGACGTTGGAGATGAGAGCTGGAGAAACGGTGGCCAGCTACTTTGGGAGAGTCATGGAGACAACCAATGACATGAAAAATTGTGGAGAAGTCATCGATGATGTCAAGATCGTAGAGAAGATTCTTCGAAGCCTTACTGAAAACTTCAATTTCGTGGTCTGCTCAATCGAAGAGCCCAACGACATTGATAAACTCACCGTGGATGAGTTGCAGGCGTCACTGCAGATACATGAGAGCAAAGTGACCGAGAAGAAAAACGAAGAGCAGGTCTTGCAAGTGGAGAACGAGCCAAAGAATGCTCGCGGAAGAGGAAATTGGAGAGGAAGAGGAAGAAACGGTTACAGAGGACGTGGAAGAGGCAGATCCTTTGTGGATCGATCCACCATAACCTGCTTTAACTGTGAGAAAAAAGGGCACTATTCGTTTGAATGCACAGAAAAAGCAAACTACGTTGAGTTTGACGAAGAAGAAGAGTTGCTGTTAATGGCTCACGCTGACGTGAGCAAGGCAGAGGGAAAAGGAGTGTGGTTTCTAGATTCTGGTTGCTCCAACCACATGACCGGAGAAAAATGGTGGTTCACAGAGCTAAATGAAGGTTTCAAACATTCAGTCCGCTTGGGAAACAATTCGAGATTGGCTGTTGAAGGAAAGGGAAATATCAGATTCGAAGTAGAAGGCATCATTCAAGTAATAACCAATGTTTATTACATTCCCAATCTCTCCAACAACTTACTGAGTATTGGACAGTTACAAGAGAAGCAACTGAAGTTTATAATAGAGAATGGAACCTGCAGAATCTTTCACCGTCAAAGAGGCCTGATTGTGGAGACGAAGATGACGTTAAACCGCATGTTCCTGATTTACGCCAAGGAGAAACCAGTTTCTGAAAAGTGTTTCAAAGTAGAGGAAGAAGATCTGGGATCTCTGTGGCACAGAAGGTTAGGACATCTAAACAACATGTCCATTCAGATTATGCAGAAAAAGGAGTTGGTAAAAGGGTTACCAAACATGAAAAACGAAGGAAAGGTGTGTACTGTTTGCAACGTGGGAAAGCAGCAGCGAGAAAAATTCCCAAAGAAGAGCAAGTGGAGAGCAAGTGAGAAACTGGAATTGATTCACACCGACCTATGTGGACCAATTACTCCTGCATCGCAAAGTGGAAAGAGGTACTTAATGGTTCTCGTTGATGATTTCTCTCGGAAAACATGGATATACTTTCTTACAGAAAAATCAGAGGCTTTTGAAACTTTTAAAGTATTCAAAAACTTGGTGGAGAAAGAGGCCAAAACCGTGATACGAGGACTGCGTACGGACAGAGGAGGTGAATTCACATCCGAGAAATTCAATCAATTCTGCAGAGACCATGGCATAAAAAGACAACTGACTGCGGCATACACTCCTCAACAAAACGGAGTAGCAGAGAGGAGAAACCGAACCATAATGAATATGGTTCGCTGTCTACTGTTCGAGAAAGAACTGCCAAGATCTTTCTGGGCTGACGCAGCAAGATGGACAGCCTATATTCTGAATCGAAGCGTGACAAAGGCAATAAAAGATAAAGTTCCTGAAGAGAGATGGACAGGGATGAAGCCGAAGGTCAGTTACTTCAGGGTTTTCGGTTCGATTGGTCATGTTCACATTCCGGTTCAGAAGAGAATAAAGCTTGATGACCGAAGCCATAAGTGTATTTTACTTGGAATCAGCGAGGAATCCAAGGCTTACAGGCTGTATGATCCAATCGCAAAGAAGATTACCATAAGCAGAGATGTTATATTCAAAGAAGATGCTAAATGGGACTGGAAATTGAGCAAACCAGAACATAAAGAACTCGCTTGGGGAGATGATGGATTTACAGAAGAAGAAGAAACCGATGATGAAGCTGAGCCAGAAATTGCAACAGAACCAGAACCTGCAGAAACTGAAAACGCAGAAACAGAGGAGATCATCGATGCTCCGAGAATTGAAACCCAAGAACTCGAAACTGGAGAACAATCAAGAAGGCCGAGAAAACAACCTGGGTGGATGCAGGATTTTGTGACTGGAGAAGAAGAAAGTGACGAAGACGATGCTTTGATAACCTTTGCTTTTTATGTAAGCAGCGATGACCCGATCCATTTTTTCGATGCTGCGAAGGAAGAAAAGTGGAAAGAAGCAATGAAGCAGGAGATTCTTTCCATTGAGAAAAATCACACATGGGAACTTGTGAGATTGCCATCGCAAGCAAAGATGATTGGAGTAAAATGGGTTTACAAGACCAAACTGAATGAAGAAGGAAAGATTGAAAAATACAAAGCCCGTTTGGTTGCGAAGGGTTACTCAGAAACTGCTGGGGTTGATTACACTGAGGTATTTGCGCCTGTTGCTCGTTGGGGTACAATAAGAAGCCTCTTAGCTGTCGCAGCTCAAAAGGGTTGGTGCGTTTTTCAGCTCGATGTGAAGAGTGCTTTCTTATACGGAGAGCTTAAGGAAGAAGTGTATGTCGATCAGCCTGAAGGATTTATCAAAGCAGGGGAGGAAGATAAGGTATATCGACTGAAAAAGGCTCTCTATGGCTTGAAACAGGCACCACGAGCCTGGTTCAGTCGAATCGAAAGCTACTTTAAGAAGGAGGGGTTCGAAAAAAGCAGCTATGATCATACTCTGTTTTTCAAGAAAAAAGAGAAACACATCCTCGTGAGGTTCATCAAGACCGTGATGGCATTCACCTTTGCCAAAGGAAGTACGCTAAGGAGGTTTTGGAGAGGTTCAATATGTGGAACTGCAACTCAGTCAAGAACCCAATCGTTCCAGGCACTATTGTCTCTAAAGCAGGAAAGAATGGAGTCGATGCAACACTCTACAAACAACTTGTGGGAAGCTTGATGTACCTTACGGTAACAAGACCTGATTTAATGTTTGTGGTGTGTCTAATAGCTCGTTTTATGGCTGATCCTAAGGAAGAACATATGATGGTTGCCAAGCGAGTGTTGAGATACTTGAAGGGTACGTTGGATTTTGGAGTTTTCTATAAGAGGTCATCGAATCTGAATGTGCTGGGCTATACAGATAGCGATTATGCTCGAGACGTGGATGATAGGAAGAGTACTTTTGGGTATGTGTTCTTGCTAAATGGAGCAGCTATTTGCTGGAGTTCAAGGAAACAGAGTATCGTGACTTTGTCTTCCACCGAGGCGGAGTATGTTGCAGCAATCTCTTCCGCTTGCCATTGCGTTTGGTTGAAGGGTTTGTTGCAGGAGTTGAATGTTCTTGCTTGCGGGTGTGTTAATATTATGTGTGATAACAGTTCTATTATCAAATTATCAAGGAATCCAGTTATGCATCGAAGAACGAAGCACATCGATGTAAGGTACCACTACTTGCGAAACCTTACAAATGAGGGAGTTATAAAACTGAGTTTCTGTGGAACAAATGATCAAGTTACTGACATCATGACAAAGCCTATCAAGTTGGATCAGTTCGAGAAGCTCAGAAGGTCACTTGGAGTTCGAAAGTTAAACTGATTTTGAGAAGTATTTTCAGTTTAAGGGGAGGAATTTGTTGGATATTTTGACAGAGTCTGAATGTGGAATAAGTCAAACGCATTGTTAGAGTGGAATAAGTATTCTCGGAGGAGAATTAGTCTTTTAGTTTTGAAAGTTGTTTCCTGTTTTGTTTCCTGAAATTTCTGTTTCATAGTTGTTAAGCTTCTCTATAAAAGCAGCTGTAATCTTTCTCATTCAATAACAAGAAATCATTTAGATTATCTATTCCTTGAGAGCAATTCGATTTCTAGTTCCTTTAGTTTGTAGGGTTGGTTTGGTCATGTTATGTGTGTTCGTGGCCGTATTTGATCCCGAAAAAATTGTAAAGGGAATAATATAATGAGTTTAAGTTTGTTGTCAATCCACAAGAAGTATAAAGGCAAACTATTTGTCTCTTTATCTTCAACTCTCATTTCAATCTTCTTCCGCTTATAGACTCGTTTGTTGGTTTTGATTTTTTGGTCGAGTATGGGCTGTTATATCGGATCTTTGGTTTTAATTTCATTCATGTATGGTTTCTCTTGTTTGGGTTTGTGTTTCTTTTTTGTTGAACTTTTGTTTCCAAAGATTTTGATATGTTTCGCCGACTTATATATCTTACTTTGTATTTTATCTTCGAATCAATATTTTGTTTCCCTTCAAATTTAATATTAACACTAGATGGAAAAAAAATCACCAAAACTAATCTCGCATTAAACATATTCATATTATATTTTGAATACTTAGAATTCAAAAATACGAAAAGAAAAAAAACCAAACTTAAACTAAAGTGAAATCATAGTCATGCCATAACTATAACTTAAACAATATGTTAAGCAGCAGTAAGAAATTAATGCGTCACTGATGTACATATTTAGTTGGTCGTTAATGGACCTGACTAATTTTCGATATTTTAGGAAAAGTGCAAGTTGACAACAACAACGAAAAACAAAAATTGGTGGAGAGGGCGTATTACTGAAAATCAGGCATTCCTCGTAATTTCATGAAACATTTGGGGCGAAAGTAAGGAAAATGAAAAGAATGTGACCGACAAAATAATAAGAGACGAGACGAAATAAGTGGACGGCACCTGCCACGTGTAGGGAAACGCACTTCGGTCTTACTAAATGCAATCCAGAGGATCTTTTTCTTCTACACCAATAAAAATCATCCACGTGGCCAAATGAACAGATTAAAAGATAAACAACTTCCATCACTGTTAACTATGGTAATCCAAATGAGGCTATCGTTGTAATTTACCTTTTTTGACGTGGGTTGGACTTGGATCCATTTACTAGGGTAGGCACGGAGCAAATATCATGGATTTTTGGGGTATTTACGATCCGCTCCGCTTCGTACGGATATTTGAGTTTTCGATTCGCTTTGATCCGAAATTAGATATGTATGCTTTAAAAAATTACTGTCTAACCTGCATTCAAAAATAGTTCCAAAAACACAAACACTAGAACAAAATACAAACTTAAAAAATCTATCAAACACAAGAAAAAAGTACAAACTTAATAAATTTATCAACCAGACCTAAATTTAAATCAATCATCAATAAATATAGTACCAGATGTTATGTTTTCCGACTCCATCTCTGAAAAAAAATAAGATAAATAAATATACACGTACTCTCAATAGAACAAAAAAATTCATAATATCATATGTATATACATAATTACATATATAAATATATAATTATAAGTTTACGGAGCGGAGCGGATATCCAACTTTTTAAAAAATGGTATTTGCGATTTGCTCCGTTTTTTACGGATACTACATTTTGCTATTTGCTTTGCTCCGAACATTTACGGATATCCGAATTTTTCGAATCAAATCAAGACGAATACCGGATCGAAGCGGATATAACGAATATTTTGCCCAGCCCTACCATTTACCTCGTAACTTCGTTTTAATAAAATTTCATTTGTAAGGACAAAAAAAATGAGAAGCTAATTTACTTTTCCGAATGAAGTTATTATTGGAATTTTTTTTTGGACAAAAAAAATTGAACATGAGAAGATATGATGAAGCTCATGGGCCATTGATGTCGGAGCTTCAATTTTTGTTATCCGGTGATGTCGGAGCTCATGGCCCGTTGAACCTGTTCGGATCTCATGGATCTCATGGCCCTTTAAAGTGTCCGTTGAACCGTTGAACCAGATCGGATCTCATGGATCTCATGTTCCATTATGACGTCCGTTGAACCGTTGAACCAGATCGGATCTCATGGATCTCATGTCCCATTATGACGTCCGTTGAACCATATCGGATCTCATGGCCCATAAAGGTTCCGTTGAACCGTTGAACCAGATCGGATCTCATGGTATCCGTTCGACTCGAATCACCCGGTTTATGTCGTCATTGTACCGATTATTTTTTGCTTCCATGTTTTTTATTCTTTTTTTGGCATGAGACCAAGTTCTTAGATCGTTTCAAATGTTCCTCACTTTGTAACACATAATCATTTTTAATGAATACTAGGTAGTTACCCGCGCTACGCTGCGGAACTTTTATATATGTATATATAGTTTTACTGATTTAATATTATATTTTATTTGATAAATGTGCATTCAAAATTCTTTTAAATCATTTTTATATTAATACCTTATAATATACATAATTATCGTTAATATGCACCGTGAATTAAAATTTGGTTAACTTTAGATTTTAGTGAACCGACTTTTATCATTCTTTGACATTATTGTCGATTCATTCATTTTCAGTAACTTCAGCATATGGGAAGTTGTTTTCATATTTTGGCTTTTTTTAACCTATTTATGTCGCATCCAATAGCTTTCACCCAATAACTTAATCATAAGTTGGCATCTTAGCTGCCAACAAGAACACAATGCCACAAAAATTAGTATATGCATATTTGAGAAACAATTTCTTATGTGTTTATAAAAATAAATAAGTGAACAAAAAGAAAACCATGAAAATTTTCATAAGTAATCTCTTTCATTTCATGTTCGTATACAAACAAACATTGAGCAAAAAGCAATACAATTAACATAATACGATTTTGATTGATGGCGCATTTTTCACCGCCTCATATTCTTACTTAAACTCTTTCCTCTCATATTTGTTTACTTTATATATCAAAACTTGCAATGGAAAACTAAACATTTCTGCAACATATTCAATATTATCATCTCTCCATGTTTTTGAATTCGTTTAATCTCATTCTCGCTCGTACTCATTGTTCATACTCCAAGGCTTCATTCACACCATGATGATAGAGACCGCTTTATTGTTTGCTTCTCTCATTGCTCTTTTTGGTCATATGCCCATGTTCTGTCTCACGTTCCCATATGAGTAAACACTGTTCACGGTAATGTATTCAAACATTTTTGATCAGTATAGCGTCACTCCCACCCAAACCTCTAAGGAAGTAGTTCGTTTTTAGCTCAACATCGAGTGGAGAATCTGCTAGATCACTTGTCTCACCTCTTAGCTCATGTTATACTCCAAACCCTCTTGTAATTGATATGCTTTTATTCATTCACCTAATCTCATGTTATATATATTATCATGTTCTGACAAATTTAATATAGATAAAAATAAGTATTTCAAATGCATATTTTGAATGCACATTTTTATCAATAACACATGGAGTTATATATAAAAAAAAAAAAATGTATATCTTGATTATTGTATATAGCTCTCAAATTTTGGCTTACGTGTTACACGAATTATATTACTAAATAAATTCATATTACGTTATAAATTAATTATAGTGAATATCATTTGTCTATAATTGTTTATATAATAAATGATATGCTATGAGAAATTCTATTAATAATTATAAATTTTCGATGTGTGTGTATTTTTTAAATATTTTGTACATTTTAAAATTAAGTTAACTTGAATTAATTGAAACTTATAATATCACATTATAATTATGGAATTGATAAAAAAATTTACATTTGAATATAACTCTTTTGATTTTTAAAAGTATTTTTCTTTATTATAAGCGTCGACATTAAACCAGCCGGTTATTAGACTATTTCTCTTTCCCTCTTCTTCCTCTTCTTCATCTTCGTCGTCACCACCGTTAACGACAATCCATATCCTATGATCATCTCCTCCGCTATGCGCTCACTGTATGCCTTCCTTTACGGCGAATCTCTAACCTCGCGAGACCGCACTCACTTCCATTTCACCGTCATAGCTCAGAAATCCGCCGCTTCAACTCCCTGATCCTCCTCCGACCTCGTGAGACCGCATGCATTAACTTCCACTCCACTGTCACAGCTCATAAACTCTGCCGCTTCAACTCCTTGATCCTCCTTCTCCGCTTCGCTTCTTTCTCTTTCTCACTCGCCTCCGCCGTCTTCATGTTCACCAGTTCCCGCGGCTCAGATTTCCCTCACCGTCACAATTTTGACGCTTTCAGGTTCGATTCTCTTTCTTCACTTGCTCAATTTCAATAATTAAAAGAGATTATTTTTCTCTTTCTAATTTTGTAAATATTTTTTACATTTTATAATTTGAATTAATTGAACATTCTATTTAATTATATTCTCGCGTTTGACACATGTTAGAAACTAATAATTATGGAATCAAAAAAACTAAGGTGTATTATTTGTTTTAATTTGATTGAATGTACCTTTTAAATGATGTGGAAAAAAAACTGAGGTATATTATTTGTTTTAATTTGATTAGTTTTACATTTTAAATGATGTGTCTTCTAACAAAATAAAAATTTGAAGTGTCAACATACGGAGACTCTAGATTTTATAGTATTGATTTTTTTTTTTTTGATGCAAGTGGGCTTTTAATTTTAGATTCTATTTTATAGTTGTGATTTTTTTTTCCGGGACAACCCACTTCTTGAATTTTTTAAAAATTATTGGAATTTGTATGATTGTCCATTTTCGGAGACATCCCATATTTCACATTATAAAAAGAAGAATGATTTCCTGGATAAATGGATGCAAAGACAAATGGACCTCGTTTTGGACCTGACCCATTTTTCCTCTCGATGTGAATTAGATGAAATTTGTTACTGAAGTTTCCGTTTACTTAATTTTCCGTGGTTGTTTGAGAGAATCGATTTGGGCTTATGTGTACAAATTTAATCTGAACTGTATTAATTAAAATATTTTGATTGGTTCAATATTTTTATGAGTTGTCAACACCAAAATCTGTGAAAAAGCTGATGTGTCAAATGCTGGAGAGACTCAAGTGTTTTTATTGTATTGATTTACAATTTAGCAAAAAAAAAAAAGATATGATGAAGCTATCCTGATTTACGTGATATGATCAACGATCGTCTTTGAGCATCAAAAAGAATTAAGGATCAAAAGTCTGAAACTTCTAAAATTTGTTTTAAAAAACTTATGAACTTAATATATAACCTTTCAAAATCGTTTAAATGTATTATATAATGAAAAAATGTACAAAGAGCACAAATGCTAATTTACCTGAAATTACTCCAGATTATGTTGTCCTCCCTGCTGCTCCAACAACTTCACATGCCACTATAGTTGTCAACTGCTGACACCCCAACAACAGCTATTGAATCTGTATTCCACCGAAGATGTTCATACTGGTGCAACAGATGTCATTGAGAATGACAATGTGGCTCATGCAGCAGAAAATAAATATTCTGCTCCAATAGATACTTCATTTCGCATGCTGAGTTTGAGATTCATCCACCTTCTATAACATTTTCAGAGGCAAATCCAACTTTTTCACTATCATCATTCTAGTGCACTAATCCAGTATTTGGTAAAGATTAATTTTGAATTACACCGTATTTTGGTGTAGTTTTAGCACTGATTTTGTTTATTCTCAAACCACAATACCAAATATCACACTAAAAAAAATATTCTTTATTATTAAATTAAAGATTTCATTTATTATTTAATAGTTTTGGTAATTATTTATTATTCTTATAATTATTCATCAATTATTTTTAAAATTTATATTTACATTTTTAATTTTATTATGTAATATTTTTAATCAATTTTGTACATTATTTTAAATATTTTAAATTTTAATCATTAAAGATTTTCATATTAATTAAAATTAAAAAACACAAAAATAATTATGATTATTATTACGAATTATTAAAGATTTTATTTTATATTATTTAATTTATTATTTTATTAATACGGTTAATAAGTTTAGTGTTGTGAATAATGTCGCACCAAATTACAACACTATATATGATGTAATTTTTAATATTCTATTGAAAAAGTTTTTGTGTAAAAATTACACTACATTTAATGTTTTAGTGTTCGATTAGAGATGGCCTTAGTGTAATAAGGTTTTATGTATTTCATAAAAAAAAAAGAGAGAAGGTTTTAATTTATAGATCAAAATCAAGATCTTAAACACCCAGCTTTGTACGACTTGTAATTTGTCCACATGCGATATTTTATGTAAGTTTAGTGGAACATAAAAATCCGCGTCCAAACAAAGCCTATTATAATAAATTAAACAAAAGTTTTGGTCTTAAAAAAAAAAAAAAGGGTTGGCGTCGTTATTATTACCAAAAAAGATAATAACGATTTATGGATAATCTATATGTAGTACGTTTCTATTTTAGATTGGACCAACTCGTGCGAAGAACATAAAACAAAAATCTGGTCGGAGGAAAAAAAAAAAGGATCTGAAATCAGAAAAAGAGGAAGAGAGATTTTACATAAAAACTCTCAGTAACGGCTGAATCGCCTTTTAAAATATCAAACTTCTTCTCCGTCCTTTTTCTTTTTGTTTTCTTGTTATAAATTCACAGCTTCTCTGACTTTCCAAAATCACTCAACACTTTTTCTTCTCTCTCTCTCTCTCTCTTATCCTCCACCAAGCTAAAGCTACAGACCTCGCAGCAACAGCAGGTACTCTCTCTCTCTCTCTCATCTCACTCTCCTTCTTCGGGAAATTTATGCTTTGCGTTTCCAATTTTCTGTATTTCGTTTCGTCTGATCGGGAAAAACAGTTGATTCGTCTCCGACCTCGTTGACTTCTCTATCTCTCTCTTTTATCCTCTGATAGATTCCGAAGTTCTCGTGATTTTACAGAACAAAAACAGTTTATTCTGATGATTTTAACCTCTAGAAAACTATTGGGTTCCTCGAAAGAACGGACGATTCGTGATTCGGCGAGATAATAAGTGGGAGTCATCATCAGAATCGTCGTGTTCTTTCTGTTTTGATTTTGTCCTCCTTCCTCACAAAGAGTATGCGTAGATTCCGGAAAACCGTTTTCCCCCTTTTTAAACTTCTTTTTAACTTTCCCTTTCTGGATGCTCAGAAACATAAATAGCTTTAAGGTTCTTCCTTCCTTGTATTCTCTCTCTCTCTCGCTCTCCTTCTCTTAGCTATCTGCAAATCTGTCAGAATCTGCCGCCTTTTGCTAAATCTGAGAATCTGGTACTGAACTATTTTGATGAATTGTTGCTCACTTTTTTTTTTTTCTAATTCAGGATGTTGGAGAAGGTTGAGACTTTCAACATGAACAGAGTAATCGACGAATTCGAGGAGATGACAAGAAACGCAGATCAAGTCCAGATACAGACCCTGAAAGAGATTCTACAGAAGAACAAATCCGCCATTTACTTACAAAACTTCGGAATCAATGGAAACACAACAAACCCAGAAGCTTTCAAAGCATTGGTTCCATTAGTCACTGATCTTGACTTAGAGCCTTACATCAAAAGAATGGTGGATGGTGACACTTCACCTATCCTCACAGGCCACCCCGTTCCAGCCATTTCCTTGAGGTTCTTTTTTTTTACCTAACTAACTGTTAAAAATATATATCTTTTTTTTGTTTCTCTGAGATTAATGAATGAATCTGCTATGATCCTCCACAGCTCTGGAACCAGTCAAGGCCGTCCAAAGTTTGTTCCTTTCACTGATGAATTAATGGAGAACACATTACAACTGTTTCGCACTGCTTTTGCCTTCAGAAACAGGTATAGTGACTTTGTGATTATGTTCCCCACTTTTCTCTGTTCCATCCATTTGAGATGATGAACAGAGAGAATGTTGCCGCAGACTATACATTAAAAAGGATTATTTTTTACTTTTTAACATGTCATGTTTCATTTGTACAGAGAATTTCCAATTGATGACAATGGGAAAGCTTTGCAATTTATCTTCAGCAGCAAGCAGTACCTATCAACGGGAGGTGTCCCGGTTGGAACCGCAACCACAAACGTTTACCGGAACCCTAACTTCAAAGCCGGGATGAAATCTATACAGTCCCCTTGTTGTAGCCCCGACGAAGTTATCTTCAGTCCTGATGTCCACCAAGCCTTGTATTGCCATCTCTTATCCGGAATCCTGTTCCGAGACCAAGTTCAATACGTCTTTGCCTCTTTCGCTCACGGTCTAGTTCATGCGTTTAGAACCTTTGAGCAGGTTTGGGAAGAGATCGCTACCGATATCAAAGACGGTGTCTTAAGCAACCGTATCACCGTCCCATCAGTCCGTAACGCAATGTCGAAGCTGCTCACACCTAACCCTGAACTAGCAGACACAATCCGCTCCAAATGTATGAGTTTGAGCAATTGGTACGGGCTGATTCCCGCTCTCTTCCCGAACGCAAAGTATGTTTACGGGATCATGACTGGCTCGATGGAGCCGTATGTGAAAAAGCTGAGACATTATGCTGGCGATCTACCTCTTTTGAGTCATGACTACGGTAGCTCGGAAGGATGGATTGCTGCTAATGTTACCCCGAGACTGTCTCCAGAGGAAGCTACATTTGCCGTGATTCCGAATCTCGGTTATTTCGAGTTTCTCCCTGTGTCTGAAACAGGGGAAGGCGAGCAGAAACCGGTTGGTTTAACTGAGGTCAAAATTGGAGAAGAGTACGAGGTTGTCATCACAAATTACGCAGGTATATATATATATATATATCCAAGTGTTCCTAATCCGGTTCGGTTAGCGGATTTGCTGTTTTCGGATTTTTCGGTTGATGAAACTTAGAAACCAAATGCGGGTTCACATCTCGATTTCAAATTCGGATTTCATAAATAAATTATTTGAAAGGTTTTTTCTTAACTAATTATTGTTCTATGCAGATTATTTTCTTTTCCGTTTGGTTTTGTTGTTCGGATATAGAAAACATGAAACCAAACCGGTTTAAGTTTCAATTAACTATTGTTTAAGTCTTAAATCCTCGGTTAATCAATCTCATATTAGGTACTTAAATCCAATTCGATCTACATTCCGCAGGGTTGTATCGATACCGGCTTGGAGATGTGGTAAAGATCATTGGTTTCTACAACAAAACTCCACAACTCAAATTTATATGCAGGAGAAACCTAATTCTCTCGATAAACATCGACAAGAACACCGAACGAGACCTTCAGCTTTCGGTAGAATCAGCAGCAAAGAGACTCTCAGAAGAAAAGATCGAAGTCATCGACTTCTCAAGCCACGTCGATGTTTCGACAGATCCTGGACATTACGTTATATTCTGGGAAATTTCAGGTGAAACAAACGAAGATGTTCTTCAAGATTGCTGCAACTGTTTAGACCGAGGGTTCATCGATGCGGGCTATATGAGTTCCCGAAAATGCAAGACTATTGGAGCGTTAGAGCTGATAGTTGTCGAGAAGGGAACTTTCCGGAAGGTTCAAGAACATTTTCTCGGGCTTGGTTCATCGGCTGGACAGTTTAAGATGCCAAGATGTGTGAAGCCAAGTAATGCTAAGGTTCTGCAAATTCTCTGTGGGAATGTGTTGAATAGGTTCTTCAGCACAGCTTTTGACTGAAATTGTGAAATCAAGAAAAAATGGTTTTCTGTTGTTTATTGTCTTAATTGTCAATAGATAGTTTACTTTTGTTATTTAATTCAGCATAAGGGGGAAAACTTTTTATCTTTATCCTATAGAAATATGGTTTTACTTTGCTTTTTGTGCAATTAATGTTTGGGAGATATATAGATTCTTGTTGTGACGTTGTATTTTTGAAAAGTTAAAATAAAGGTTCGAATTTTATTGTAGATACGGATATTATATCTGGATAATCGAACAGATGTGACCTGAACCAAATTGAAAAATTAATATAGAAACAAGATTCAAATTTAGTTAGGTCTATATAGTGTTTCAATTTCTATATTCAAGGAACCAAACCGAACAATTATAATCATAATTCAAAACCAATAATATGATTGTTAAACGAATCTAGATGATATCCCAAAAAGAAAAAAATTGAATCTAGAGGCATCTAAAGAGTAGTAATTGAACCAAAGTTGTGGTTAAGGAGGTTAAGGAGGAGTGGGTATGTGCTTTTTCTACCGGCTTTGAGTTTAATTCCCGCTGGGAGGGTGATGCAGCGAAATATCTTCATTCTAGATTTTATAGGTTTTAGGGTTTTATGATTTATTATAAATAAGCCGTTTAGGCCTTCTATTGTATTCAGTTTATGATTTGATTAATAAAGAGATTTTAAAGAGGTTTTGATAAACCACTGTGAAGAGTATTCACAAACCCTAGTTTCCGGGTATTCTTAGAATCAACGGATCTAGTTCTATCCATAGAAGCTTCCGCTTCATCATTTGGTATCAGAACTGTGTTCTTTGATTTCTTAATCAGAGACCGATTCTGGATGTCATGGTGAGTGACAACATCTATACTTCTGAGGACGAAAGTCCTTTTGTCGAGAAAGAATACCATGAGATCTACAAAGAGATCTATGGCGATCCGATCTACGACACCTATGAAGACGATGTCCTCGTTATCGATTTTGTCTTTGAAGAAAATCTGAGGCGTGCAAAATCCGTGTGCAATCAGATTGACTATGATGCCGATTTCGTGCAGCATCCGGTTCGTGCGAAAATTGTGCAGAATCAAGTTTCTGGAAAAACTCTGCAGAATCCGTTTCGTGCGAAAATTGTGCAGAATCAGGTTTATGGAATATCTCTGCAGTATTGGGTTCGTGCAAAATCCGGGTGGAAAGATTTTCTGACAGAATACGTGCGAGATCTTATGCATATCCAAACTAATGGATTTAAGAAGATCTATATGATCTTAAGAATGTTGTTGAAGATTCGAGGGCGAATCTTTCTTGGCCGACGAGACTTGATGAAGCGAAGAATTGAAGATTCGAGGACGAATCTCTTTTGGCTGGCGAGACTGATGCAGCGAAATATCTTCATTCTAGATTTTATAGGTTTTAGGGTTTTATGATTTATTATAAATAAGCCGTTTAGGCTTTCTATTGTATTCAGTTTATGATTTGATTAATAAAGAGATTTTAAAGAGGTTTTGATAAACCACTGTGAAGAGTATTCACAAACCCTAGTTTCCGGGTATTCTTAGAATCAACGGATCTAGTTCTATCCATAGAAGCTTCCGCTTCATCAGAGGGGTCTCCTCCGAGTGAGTGACTTTAACATAGTTTGGGCCCTGTTCCGGGAATGTACGGGCATACTGGCCCAGAACCTCCGTAATTAAAAAAAAAAGTAGTAATTGAAAAGAAAATCATAGTGGTGTGATTTTGTCTGAGAAGCTATACGTGATTATGACATCATTCATTGGTAGGTGAGTGGACTAACACTAATGTAAATCTCAAAATATCTTTTGTATCAGAACTCTCTTAAGTAACGTTATCGTCTCCTGAGAGGCTGAGACGTATGTTTATTTATTTTTAACATATCTTATAACATATGCATGTTCATACTGACAAGTTTCTTATAGAGTATGTCTTAGATCCTTGATATAAAGTTTATAAACCATTGGACGAAAACAAGTTCATAGACGAATACAAAACATAACACTATTGAAAATTTTGATAACTAAATAGTAGCAAAATTTACTGTCGGTCCACAAGATGACCTTTTTTCTTTTGTTAAAATGTTTTCTAAGATGATCTTATATATGATTTTAGTCAAAATTGTAAAGTCAACGTAAAATTATCAACCGCAGATGTGCGAAGTATTATTTTACGGCGAGATATTTTTCTCATAGATTTTTTTTTTATATGTTTTGATCAGCACACAATTACAATCCATTGATGTATTCTCTTCCAATCCATTAATGTCCATGTCTGAAGTTAATTGTTAAAATTTTTTGTTTGGACCAATGTGTATACTTCACGTTATAAAAAAAAAATGTAAATTTCAAATCAAACAGTTATAATCTTAACTGTAAAAAGTTAGTGTTTTGTATATAAGTAAGTGTGGTTACATACACCAATACATGTTTTTTGTTTTTTTTTCTGTTTTATAGTTTAAGATGATGTATATGACGTGTGTCTCTCTTTTTTTTGGACAACAACATACCACACACACAGGTTCATTGCATGGCATTTTTTTATTCACCCCAAACTCTTCACTCTTTATGATATGCATTAAGTTTTCACGAATATAATAGATGATAATACTATAACGTTATATATCTTTATTTAGAATATTTTTTTTATAGAAAAGTATCCTAAATAATTTACCAGTAATAAAACCAATAGTGGACTATGGCGTATTGAAATTTTCCAATTTTGAAACAAGTACAAAAGGAGAAATGATAGCTGGAAATTGTTGTAACGAAAACGATAAGAGACTAACAGTGACAAATCAAAAACTGTTACGTTGAGTAGCGAATTTGGTATTAATTAAATACATGAACATTTATGAACAATATATGTATTTCGTTATTTTTTACTAAACAGAATCGTCTTACAATTTTCTCACACACAAAATCCTATCTGGCCAGCTCAGATTTTCAATCCCTATTTAACAACAGACCTCGATCCAGAGACAAAGCAGCAAAGAAAACCTTAAAACACTTTTAAGAAATCAACATAGAGAAACTCTTCACCCTTTCACTTATGACAAACGCAAGACTACATGGGAGTTGTAACTCACAAGACACAGTAACAGAGAAGATCAGTGATGGTCGTGATCACAAAATCTGGGACTGTGAGAGTCCTCTCTACGATTCTTACGAGCTCGTCTCTTTTGCTCACATCATCGAACGGAAACTACTGCCTCTCCCTCCTCTCACTCCACCGTCTGGTCTGAGTCTACGAGCTCTGATGGATAACGATAAAGACGACTATTCCTCTGCTTCCAAGACGACCAAACGCTCTATACATCGGAGGAAATATTGGTGGAATAGAAAGAAGGATGACGAAATGAAGGAAGACTTCAAGAAGAAGAAGAAGATGTCTGATTGTATTTTATGGTGTGATTGGTCCTATAAGAACTTGTTTGTCTAATATGTAACAAAGTTTTTTTTTTTGTTTGAAGTCGTTTACCTGATGAAAAATAAAAAATAATAATAATATGTTTTTAAGGTTTTCTTAAGAAAATCAATATTGTTGTTGATTCTTGATCACTGTATACGCTTTAAATGGTAAGAATCTCTAACATTCTACGGATATCGGGGATTAATCAAGGTAATACTAAGCCCATATAGTGTTTCCTTTATTGTCCCACTAGAAACTGTGTTACTAGTGGGCTTAATGTTAAGCCCATATAGGCCCATATCCAGAGTTCGAAATTTCCTTGTACGACAACAAACGTGATTGATTCGGAAGTGAGTTTGAAACTTAAAAGCTGTATTCTGCTTTACCTTTTGTTGTTTTGTACTTTAAATCCATAGTATGTGATATAGCCTTCGACCACATCTTCTGTTTTTCGCTTTAATTTTTGTTCCCAAATGAACTGGAATAAGTATGGTTCCTTTCCCTCGTTAAATCTTTTGAAATTTTAACTAATTGAACTTTTTTTTATTTTTCATTTTTTCAAAGGTTAAAAATGTTAGACAGAAAGTTCGCACGGTTTGTTTGTTTTTTTTGCTAGATTTGAAGGAAGAAACGAGAATTAAAACCACTCTATGAAAAAAAGACACAATAAGCTGGTCTTCAAAGTCTCAAACTACATATGAACAAAATATGTATATCATAAAAAGTCAAAATCAGTACAATTGAATTAGAAAAATAAATGAGAAATAGACAACTAACTACTCTCTTCCACAACCTCATCAATTTAATGTTTCCTTTACTGTCCCAAAACCAGTTTGGCTTTTGACCGTTTCTTCTCCCCCTTTAATAATATTATTTTGTGAGCTCCACTTCGGCGTAGCGTACCCTATATTCTAACAGTATTTTACTTTTAAGTTTTATCTAAGTATATATAATTCACTCTTTGTTTGTATAGAGTACATACAAACTAGGGGTGGGCATCATTCCCGTCTCGTCTCATTCTCAGTTCCGAATTCATGTTCCATATGAGAATATATTATCATATGTTACAAGTTATGGATTCCCGTTTGCCAACGGGATAAGACGAGAATGAGAATTTTTGAAGTTTCATTCAGACGAATATGTTTTTTCTTATTAAGTTGGAAGGAATAGGGGCCGTGGTGGCCAAAGAGGTCGTGGTGGTCGTGATTTTCCAGTTTAGAAACGTTTAGAGAATCTTTATAGATCTTCTATTCTCTTTTTAGATTTCTACTTTGTTGTAGAGCTCTAATTATCTTTTTCAACTTTCCCAAAAACTATATGGGTTTTATAGCCATATCCTTGTAATTTCTTTTCTTTTTTTNTATGGTTTTATAGCCATATCCTTGTAATTTCCTTTTTTTTTTTTTTATTAATGAAAACCTTTTAACAAAAAATAAAATAAAAAATGTTTAGATTTTTACGAATTATGATTGTCAATTTATCATGTTTTTAGTTATTTGGAAATTTATGTTATGTTCCAAACATGTGTCGTTCCGTTCTCGTCTCATAATTTAAATAAGACGTAAATAAGACAACTATTTCAGTTTCCAAAGTCATGTCCCGTTTTCATTCCCGCAAAGTCATGTCCCGAATTTTCATTTGTGCACCCTAATACAAACAGTTCGAGAAGTTCCAAAGGATGAGTAAAATATACCCCAGTAATTTTTTTTAGTTTCGTCATTATACTGCATCTCCGTGTAATAAAGTAAATTTTTATTTTCCCATGTAATTCAGACGGAACCGATAAGAGTTAATAACCTTTTCGGCCAAACTTGATTTAATAAAATGGGTAGTTGACAAAAAAAAAAAAAAAAAAAAAAAAAAAA
>PKML01043578.1:86035-124685 GCA_002933935.1 Eutrema yunnanense | reverse complement strand
AAATGTTTTAATTTTTATTTTTTTTTTTTCTCCCCCCCCCCCCCCCCCCCCGAAAAACAAATTTATTGTCATAAAGTACATCAAATTTCATTGGGAATTCACAAACCCTATTGAAAAGGGCAAAAATCATATCATATCCTATTGAAAAAGGCAATCTAATATCCATTGACAAAAATACTCTAACACTGAAATTAAACTGACCATCTATTCCATAATTACTACCAGGAGAAAAATTACATTCACCAAATGTAAAGCTACGACCACAACCAATCCTGTCCAAAATCGATAATATTGTCCAACGAAGAGAAATACGAATCTGCAGTTTCCGAATTCTCAACATGAGTAGGAGCAGTTACAATATCGGCGGTAATTCCAGACCCTGATGTTGCAGGAGACAGATTCTCCATGAAAATTTCCGAGAGAATGTTACTTTTCCACCCACCAACATTCTCAATCTCATGGTTAGAGAAAGAAAACGTCCTGAAAATGTTCTTCTTGTTCTCCAGATCTTCAAGACTTATCATCACTTCTTCGGTTTTCGACGGTTTAATGTCTTCTGGTTGCTTTGTAACATGTACTCTGTTTCCTTCTTCGAACATTGAAACAGAGAAGTTCGGGATCTTCGTCTTCGCGGATGTATTGTTACAAGTGTGGCTTCCGAGATACTTCACTTCGAATACCGAAGGATCTTTGTCTGATTTCTGGACTTGCTTCACTGCTAAACAATTCTGCGTGAATCGATGTGTGCATCTGAAATATCCTCTGTAATAATAACAGACATCAGATTTAACAAATGCCCAGAACCTTTTGTTTTTGAAATACCCAGATGCTGTTGGTAATTGACAATTTACCTAGGGTTTATGGATCCGTGAATCTCTTTTTGCCCATATTTTCTCCAGCAATAACCATCATCAATCGAACCATTTTCTTGTCCTGCTCCAACAACAACCCTAACTTTCTCGGTCTTCTTCTCCTCCGATATTTTCCTGCAAAAAAAAAAAACCAGAAGAATCATCAGACACATGAAATTGGAGCTGATCTGCAAAAGAATCACTCTTTTAAAACTCAACCTACCTCTTTTTAAACACGTTTTTAGAATCCTTGCCATCGATCTCAGGGCTTCGCTTAAGGATGTTCTTGTCGTCTTCGTTCAAGCTCAACATGAAAATGGCATTCTGGTATATACGGAGGATCTCAGAGATCAAGGCTTTGCTGGATTCAGTTGAACAAGTGTGTTTGAGATTGGTCATCAATACTTTCGCAAGCTCTCTCCCTTGTTCCAATTCGTTGATCACAAGCTTCTCTTCCATCGTCATCTCTGCATTCACTTACAAAACCACCAACAGAATTAAGAATCCTTTGTTTTTTCTTTCTTTCTATTGAGTGAGTTTGATGAAATGTGAGTTTTCGTGTGTCTCTGTATTTATATAAATGAATGATGAGAATCTATCTATGATGGTACTATGTCCTTGGGCTTAGACAATAAGCTTCTTCTTTTTTTTTAATTATTATTATTTATTTATTTTTGGTTTTTTGCTTAGACAAGAAGTTGTGTGGAAAAGAGAAAGGATCTTGGAGAGAAATTGACAAAAAGGTGACACTACTATTTTTTTCACTTGTCCTTAATAACAAATAGGTAGATTTATATTGAAATGCAAAAAAAGTCGGATGTATTTATTATTCTAGTGGTTACTCGTTTTTGTTAACAAACAAAAAAAAATACATTATTATCTAGTTTTTATAGAATATAAGTTTCCAAAACATAAATTTTCAAGATTAGATCAACTATTGATCATCATATCAAGTACATATCTAATTTATAAAGCGTCAACTATCTCTCCCCAATCACAATAGAATCCATATTTGGTGAAGTCTCACTCAATCAGTTTAGCTAATCTTATGAATATTTCAATTTAAAAAAAAAAAATCGATGGCTATAATAATTCAGCCGAGTAAACTAATAAACAATCATCTTCAAAAGAGACCTCCGAGTCCTACCGCGTTATAGATCCGGTCGAATGCTTCTTCTTATTTTCTCCCGCTGACGTGAAGGACTCGTGATGTCATGCCGATTAATTCACTTATCAAACCAAAAAAAGGTATAATTTTACATTTTGGTTATTCGATTTAAAGATATCAGACATTGTATATAGGAGGTTGATTATGTAATTATTTATGTTTTTAGTGGAGTCAAAGATCGAGATTATAGTACCCCTAAAAGCAAATGGAGAATCTATGGATAAAATCAAACCATGCAGGTGTGGATTAGAGAATATGTACTAATGCACCTTTTCCTTTCACACATTTGACAGCGACGTATTATCATTATCATCACTATGATTCAATTCGATATACCATGATGATCCATCCTCCTCCATATTTGTTTTAAACTTATAGTGTTCACCAATGTATATGACTTGAATTCATAGAATTGAACAAAAGGATACAAAACCGATTAAAAAAAAGAGTTAGATTAGTGTTTGAATAGGTGATTTTAAAATTGCACAGTAAGTCATAGTTAGTTTAGCACCCAAAAAAGGTCATACTTAGTAACAAAAATTTGCATTTTGAATTAGCACAACATTTGTTTGTAAGTATAATTATGGTAGTTAAACACTCAACGACTATTTTTGTTTTTTGTTTTATTTATAAGAAATTAATATAAGTGATGTTTAAGGTTTTTGCATACATATTAAAGATTTATTTAATTTTTTTTTTTTCAATACTAAAAACATCATTTATTATGTATTTAAACACAATTCAACCAATAAGAAAATAATCTGCAGAATATAAATGGTAAAAAAAAAATCTATTTAATTTTGTATTGAAAATTGAAAGCATTACTTATTTGAGAACAAAAAAAAAATCTTTAAAATATCATTTATTTAAGAACGGATGGAGTATAAATTTATGAAAAACCCCTTTTGGCTTGTGTGTTTGTGCCTAGCGTGACCCTTTTTATACAATTTTTGTTGCTCGTACAACAAATTCTCTGTAGATGTTGCTCGTACAACAAATTCTCTGTAGATGATAAGTTGATACGTTATTGGCTATGGCTTTATGCATTTGGCATGTTCATCGTAAAGAATGCGTCAGTATAATATCGTGTATATTATGAATAGTAGATAATATTGATATAATCCACATTAGTGTATATAGTCTATGTTTCTCGGTTATCAACCTTGTAGTTTTCTGAGTCAAAACTAATTAGTTTTTGGAAGTTAGTGTTTAGAGGCTGCTGAGCTTAACTAATTACATTAGAAAAGAATAAATATAATTTTCAAATGGATGTTTAATCTACATTGCAACGCGTCTACTTCTTTCTGACGCGTCTGATCATATGAATAGTTTATGATTAACTAATTTAAGTAAACTAGACCGAGGGGTGGGCATATACGTGCACATGGCCTTTTTGTGATAGATTATATAACTTTAATCATGATTATAAAAATAATTAATCAAACACAAATGGACTATATGGTTTTTGGATTTAACTTAACATTTGGGTTGTTCTTACTTTGAACTGATAACAGCTAACGATTTAAATCGCAAGACATGTTTTTAACTTCGTCTCAAATGAATGATTAATCTTATATGTTTGTGTTTATTTACAGAACATTATCTTATTAATGCATACATCCACCAGAACTATAATGGTTATAATTTATAAGCTTAATTAACATTGGATTATATGATTGATTCATAGTTGTAAAATTGATAAGACTACAGTTTTAAAGTATTTTAACCAATCAGTTTTTTTTTTTTTGGTGACAGGGATAAATCAGTTTCCTTTAATCTAACTTATCTTCAACTTTATGTTTTTTTTTGGGTAACTCATGGGTAGATCACAGATCCATGGAAAGATCCAGACTAATCCCTTAGAGAAAAAGTAACACACGGTTAGGTCCCCTTCCGAGTATTCAAATGGGTCGTAAACAAGGATCCATATCTATGTGGGTGTCTCCAAAATCCGTCTTCTTACCAACCGACCAAGGCCCTGGACAAAAAAAAAAACATATGTTCTAGATTCGAGTAGGAATATGTCGAAAAACTGACACTCAAAGAAAAATAATGATCCGAAGTCGAAAGACCCCCAAACCAAATCTATACTTATTCATTATGCTGCATGAAAATTTAGTAATCCTTATTTGTTTTTTTAGCAAAAAAAAAAAAAAAATAGTAATCCCACAAAACACGTCAAATTCAAGTTTAAATCAATATATGACCTCATTAATAAAATGTGTGAACGAGCTGATAAGTAAGTTTAGTGATGGTTTCTTTATGTATCCAGACACAATCATTCCATATTCACGGGGAGGATAAGAAACAAGGGCCATTGGAAATTCGGAATAGGAAGATCTAGAAAAAAATTGAAATTTCAGTGAATTTTTAGAAAATATCTGGTAATTTCCACGAAAGGCCTTTGGGTGCGCGTAGACAAAGATATAACGCCCCTTAAAGGCCCACACGGTTACGTCATGCCAATCAAATATTATATGTACAAATAGATAGATATACATACATCTATATTTTAATGGTTCTGAATGAAATGGTAGAGAAAAAAAAATCATCAGATCCTAATAAAACATGCATTGAGGCCAAACGGAATAAGAGCTTTAATTTGTTTGGTAATGGAAGATTTATAATCGGTATATTTTTTTCTTTTACTTTTGTTTTTAAGTATTGTTTATTTTTTTTTTTCCCAAACAGTGCTTTTATTTCATAAATTCAGTTACTGTTTTCAGGTTTGATGAACAGTGTGTATGATTGTTCTGAAACAACTTCGTTTTCATGATTGATAAAGTTTTTTTTTTCATGATTCATAATTTTATCATTACGAACTTTACAAATCAAATCCAATAGGTGTTAGAGAGTTAGACTATGGACAAAAGTAGTAAATTGGAACTTTACACAAATCAAATTTGTTGATTAACTAACGGCGTGACAAATTGAAATTTAGTTCGTATATATACTATTAGTGCACTAATTATCATTAAATAATAATAATATTATTAACAACTATCAATATTGATGTCTCCCATACCGAAAATTCCAGTGTTAGTCACGCCAAGTGTGAACACACACACGCCAAGTCTTGTTAGATGATAAGCACGTGAGAAAACATCTTAACACTTTCATCGTGTTTAATTTGTCTTTTATATTAAAGTTGTCGGATTTAATCAGCATCGCTATTCGCAAAAAAAAAAAAACTCTATGGCCACATAATTATATAGATTCATATAGTTTTCGAAAATACATTGTAAATTACTACGTATTAATAAAAGGGTGATGACTATAATAGTAGTCTAAGAGAGTTGGTTTTCTTGTGTCAATCATTCACTTTGGAACAGAGGATTATTTTTTAAATCTGAAAATCTAAAAGACTAACTCTAAGTATTGTAGGAGATTATGGGCCAAAAACCCAGAATTCCCACGGTTTCATCCAAAATAAAATTAGCATTGGAAACAAAAAATACTACGTTAATAAAGTTTAGATTCTTGTGCCAATCACCCAAAGAATTAAAAAGTAAGACCACAAAAGAGATTTACTTTTGGCATTTCAGTTGATACTAAACATGTTAATTGATTAATTGGAATCTTTGTATTTTATATTCCACGTCGCTACTGAATCTTTATTTTCTTTCAGGGAAAATACAGGTTAAAGCAGTTAAGACAACACGATTGTTATGCATCAAATTTCCAAACGGTATGCATGTCAGTGAAAACGCGCGGGTCAGTCACCTAACATTGTTCGTGAATTGTTCTTCTGTATGTGCTTCGGCCCATATGTATGTGCTTCGGCCCATATGTATGTGCTTCCCTCTTTGCCCTAGTAGTAATGGGCTTTCTGGTCCCTCTAGCTTACATGTACAAATTTCCGGACACCAACAGAAAAAAATGATCTGGTTCAGTGAAAGTATTTTTCTATACCATAAATGTTGTTCTTGTTTTGCTCAACAGCATAAATGCTGTTTTCTTCCCATTGCTTTTAACTGTCTAAGAGACATGTCGGAGGTGAGCTACGCACTTCGTTAAGAGCTCTTCCTAAATCGAATCCGATCGGTTTACTCCGGTTAATTCGACCTGGATTGTCATAGTAAAATAATCAGATTCAAATCAGCGCATATCGGCCCACGTCGATCCGGCCTGCCCCAGTTCGGCCCATGAAGACTCGCGGGCTTACTTACCTCATCTTGGCCCAAAATGCCCATTAAATCCGACCGGACAACGTCGGTGCCGACCTCCAAAAAAAAGGAAGATCTCAGAAAAAAATGAAATCTTCCATATCAGCTCCGGCTAAAATGGAAGATATCTTTAGCAAAACCCGAAAAAAATAAGGAAATCTTGGAAGATTAAACCGACACAAGACCTTATAAATAGAGGAGCTCACCTCATTCGCAAGGCATTTGTAATTTCTCGCAAGACCTAAGAGATAGTGCTCCGAATTTCCTGGCTTTTTATTTTCCGGTCATCTTCCGACAACCTAATTCTTGTAATTCGCCGAAATTTGCTAATAAAACGAAATTTTCCGATCTCCTTCGTTATTTATTAAAGTTAGTTAAAAACCGTGTTCAACAATAACCTTTTCCCATGTTTATCATTTTCTGTGAAAGGAAAACTGAAATTTCGGATACAATAGCAAATGACAATTTGATCAGTAATTTTGCATTTGTTCAATGGCTAGAGAATTCCGGATTTTGTTTTATATTTCACAGTCGGTTTTAAGAATTCGCAAGGAGTTGGTTGATGAGATTAGATATATTTTTTTTTTTTGGTTTGACACACACATATACGATAGTTTATAGAGATGTCGATGGATGATAAGAAATTGAAACTCCTAAGCGAATTTTTTATATATAGATAATTATACATTCCAAAATAGTAATTCAAGGACAGGTCCTTTTTCTTTTTCTTGTCTTGTGGATTACGGAGAGGAAAATATATTTTTTTTTAATAAAAAAAACATCATCTCCTAACAAATTCTCTTCGTCTGTTGGCAAAAACGACGCCGTGTTTCATCAGCCAATATCTTTCTATCTCCTCCGGCGTCCGTCCCGGGATCCTTCCGGCGATCAACTCCCACCTACGCGCCACGTACGGTAAACTAACCGTCAGCATTTTACTCAACACACATTTTTCAAAATTTAAACTGAATAAATATTATAATTCGGTTAAATTCGTATGGACCGAACCAAAATCTTATGAACAATCAACTCATTTTAATTTCACCTTTTTAATATATACTAACATCGCGCAATTAAAGTTGAACGAAACCAAAATCGAGGAAACAGTTTTTGAATTCTATCATAAAATAGCATAAGTAAGAAGATGTTTTGCTGAACAACAATCAACTAAAAACAAAGCTTAAACGATATCAATCCAAAGCAAATAAACCAGCAAAAAAGAAATCGAAAAACCAAAAGCACAAAATCAAAAATCAGGCCGAACACAGTCATCGACAGCTCGGTTCGGCCCAATACTACAATAGAAAAATAGTCTGAAACAATAAAATACATAAACGACCGACTTACGAGATCAAACCAAAAGCAAACAGTTCAAAAATCAGATTCGACGAAAGATCATGAAACAGAAAAAAGAAAAAGCAAATCAGAGAGATCGAGAGAGTCTTTACCTGTCGCCGACGAGTTTGTACATCCGAGAAATGAGATCTTCTTCTTCCTCCGACATCTTCACAGCTTCCCATTCGATGCTACTCACTTCTGCGAAAAATAAAAAAATCAGACTCAATCCAGAGAGAGAGATAAATAGAGAGAGAGAGAGCTGACCTTCGGAACAAGACGCCTTGGCTTTGCTCTGTCTCCGGCGTCGTTTATCCATTTTTCCGTCTTGTCGGAGAAAAAAAAATCAACTAATCTGTCGTCGAGGACACGAACACAGAGAGAATAATTTTGTTGACGAGAGATTATTAATAGCTTTTCCTCGAAAGAAAGAAAGAAAGAGTGTGAGAGAGGGGCTCGAAAAAGAAAAGAAAATCAAACAGATTATTTTATAACTGCGCGTGTCTGTCTGATTAATTCCTAAATTAAGTATTAATTAATATTATCATATCTCAATTATTAAATAGAGTAATTTAATTCGATGAGCAGAAGAAAACGAATCTGTAGACAGTAGTACACACACTGTGTGTTGCTTCAACGGCCTTGTTCATCAGAAAAGAAGAACGACAGATACAACCATAACTACTTATTATATCCCTTTTATTTTATTTAACATCTTTAAACCTTTGACTTGCGGTTGTAATTTTCCTCGTTTACATACAGTTGGAGGAAGGAGCTTCTCTAGATTTGACTTTGTAAAAAAATAATAATGTGCAACTTACATTACCAAATTACACAGATTCTTTTATCCCTAGTTTATAATAGGATACGTTAAACTATATATATGGAACTATAATGCATAGAAAAGAAAGAAAAAAAACTGTTTGTCAAAGCTATTATAGAATTATTTAAATTATTTTAACTGTATTGAAAATATAACAATGCAATAATAACACTAGTGAATTTTTTGCAAGAAATATCTGATTTGAAAGTTTGATATACGAGGAAAGTTTGGTAGAATAGAGCACCATGATATATAATAATATTATAATCAAACAAGAGCGGGAAAAAATGGAAAAAAACAAAAAAAAAAGACTAAAGAGAAGTATAGTTAGTTCAGAACAAATCTCTATGTATTTTTCATATGCTTATTCTTTTGGTCTGATAATAATGTCGTGAAAAGTGGGCACAACACTGTATGGTTGTGCGTCTTGTGGTCCGATGTGGTCCGGTAACGTACTTATTTTGTTAATTAATTAACATATATTGATTACAAATATGCTTTAAACGCATCTTGAGACCGGTTTAATTATAGATTTCAAGGGTTTTATCTCTTTATTATTATGTCACATATGGAATTTAGACCAAATGGAGTGAGGTGAAGAGCAAAAAAGCACATTTGTTTCTATATACAGCTTTGACTCGAAAAAGGCATGAACCAGACAGGTATCTAACAACAAATATTTTATGACATGTGGTGGTTAAATATATGAATACTTAATCAGCCAAAAAAGACTATTGAAGAATATATGAGATTAATCTTCTCCATATTTTTAAATTTAAAATGTTTTTTTTTTCTTTCAGATTGCGTGTAAGAGATAACTTGAGTAACCAAAACAGTTTAAAAATGTAAAAGTTGAGATGTGTATGTGCCAACAGGGGCGAATCCAGAACTATTTTTCACCGGAGGCACAAATAATAATTTAATAAATATTAAATAAAATATTAAAAATATAACGTCATATTAAAATTAAATAACACCTTACAAATGTATTCTACGTTCACTCATTGCTTGAAATCTGTTCATCGTTGCTTCATTCGTAATATCGTCTAACAACTTCTTTTCAATAAAACAAACTAGATAATCACTTAAAAACTCATATCTCATTCGGTTGCATAGACTTGTCTTCACTAGTTTCATCGCAGAAAAACGTCTTTCAACACTTGCATTAGCAACCGGTAAAGTTAAAACTAACTTTAAAAGCCTATAGACCAAATGATGCGCGAGATGCTTTTGTGTTTCTACCATCAGTCGAGCAAGATCTCCAAAACTCTTCAAAGATTCAAATCTTTGATCATGTCTTACATTATCAATGTAAATTCCAAGTTGTTGCTCAAGAGATAAACACTCCATAAAGCTAAAGTCATCTGGATAGAACTTAGCTAATTTAACTAGTTTTGACCTATCAAATCCACGAAAAGCTTCAGTAGGACTTAAAGAAGCCATGCAAACTAGAAGTTCAGTGTTTACCTCGGTAAAACGATCGTTAAACTCTTGAACCTGCAAATCCAGAACTGTATTAAAGCAATTGACCTTATAGTGATGCATATTGGTTATGTTGGTTTTTCTTCTTGGCCTCCTTGAGTCGATAAAGTCTTCTTCCATTATGAGCATATCAGCATCATGTTTTTTACAGAAGGAAGAAATTTCAATCATAAGAGAATCTCATCTATCATCTCTAAGTCTCTGCAATTTCCGCTTGGTGGATTCTACCAGTGACATAGCATTCAAAATTTCTTGATCTTTCTTTTGCAAAGCCATCGACAAATTCTCAGTTAATCCCAAAATAAGTAACATCAAGTGCGTATAGAACACACAATCAAATGTGTGAATGTACTTGAGAAGACCATGTGTCTGGCGTCTCTTTATGTTTTCTATGCCTTCATTCTCAATATGCTTAAGAACTTTAACTATAGAAGAAAACAACTCAACCAAACGCAATAATGTTTTGTAGTGAGAACCCCACCCAGTATTTCCAGGCCTTTGAAAAGAAATTTCTTGATTCAGTCCTGTTTCTGTGCTAATGTCACCACTCTTAATTTCCTCATCTATTTCTCTCCAATGATGGTCTCGAAGCATATCTTTTCGTTTCCAAGAAGCTCCAACCACATTCAACAATGTAGAAATCATATCAAAAAAATCACCAATATCAAAATGTTTTTTCGCGACCGCCACTACAACCAACTGAAGCTGATGAGCATAACAATGAACATAGTATGCTGAATTGTTTTCCTTGGAAATCAATGATCGTAATCCATTAAACTCACCTTTCATGTTACTAGCTCCATCATAACCTTGTCCTTTCACCTGATTCAAACTTAATCCATATTTTGCAAACAATTCATCAATAGCATACTTCAAAGATAAAGAAGATGTCTCCTTCACATGTACAAGCCCAACAAATCTTTCTTTGAGTACTCCATTTTTATCAATAAATCGAAAAACAACAGCCATTTGTTCTTTGCCAGAAACATCAGCAGATTCATCTACCAACAGACTAAACACACCATGATCAATTTCTTCTATAATAGGCTTTACTATTTCCTCAGCGAAATAATTTACGATATCTTTTTGAATCTCGGAAGAAACCATCTGGTTATTTCCTGGAGCATTCTTCAAAACAACTTTATCTATAACCTCATTGTGATCTGCGGTGTATTTCAGGAGTTCTAAAAAATTTCCTTTATTAGCTGACTCTTCTTTTTCATTATGACCACGAAAAGCTAACCCTTGTCGCAACAAATATCTTGAAACATCAATCGAAACATTTAACTGGATACGATAAGCATTTAATGAATAGATAAACGAATTACAATAGTAGAATAAAGAAAGTTTTCAAAATTTACCTTGACAAAGAAGACAACGAACCTGTGAAGTAAAATTTTTTGTTAATGTCGATTACTTTTTTTTTGCTCGGCAACTTGATGGATATTAGGTTTTCAATTAAGAAAACTACATTAATGGGCTTGAGATGATAATGTAAGTTGATTTTCAATTTTTAAATGGGTCTGATTTTTTTTTTTTATTGTGGGCTTCGTTTGTATTTTGTTTGGGCTTTGTTTGCACAATTAAATTTAAAAATTTACATTAATTTTTTTAAAAACTATGGGTGCACGTGCATCCCTTTGCTTCAAGGTAGATTCGCCCCTGTGTGCCAATCTAAACAGTTCTTTGCTAAATGTTTGTATGTTACATGTTACATGTGATATGGGGTTTTTCTTAACAAAGTTATTAAATGTTTCATGTCGGCCTTAATAAGTCATGGGTGTTATGTTCGTTTAAAAGTGATATCGGCCCACCTGAGCGGCTGAGCCCATACTAAAAAAGCCCTTGAGTGTTTGGATAAACGGAGGTTCTGACAACGCCATGTCGTTACGGTAGCGTAAGTATATACTACTAACACAGTATTGCTCCTCGATTCATCGTAACTCCATCTTCTTGGAGACTGCATGTTTCTTAGATAGTGCCTGCATAACGACGTCATTATTATGCTGTTATATCCTGTTTTTGTCTGGACTTTTGAGTCTGGAATATTGAAACATGATATATCGGGTTATATTTGGCCCAACGTAGATTGTTTTATGTAAAACTTTTTTCACCCATCATTTTCTTTTTACCCATAAATCATCTACAAATGAGATAACTATGAAGAAATCTGTAATAATATTTTACCTCTTGGACCGGTATTGGATATATATAAATACTGAGTACATACATTAGACATACATAAGGACGATATACGGCGAGGCTTCTCTCCCCCGTAATTTTGCGGGGACGTCTCTTATTAGGTCAATTTGGTTCATCGAGGTGACATATCTGAAATCGTGGGTTCATGCGGCGGCGAGTGGCTCGAGGGAGGTGGTTTGCTGGATGTCGATGTCTGTGGTAGCAGATCTGCTATGGGGACGGCGGTGATGTGAAGCAGCGGAGTTTTCCCGGCATCTCCCATTTCTAAGAGTTCTCTCCCCCCCCCCCTCGTTCGCCGTGTTTTTCTCCACTCAACGACGATTATATTCTTTTCTTCGCTTCCCCGTCGGTGTAGCTCAGCGGCGGTGGTGGTTAGTCCTATTACAACCGCATCAAAAAGCGGAAGATTTGTTCCGCTCCAATATGAGTCAATGGCGATTTATACGTGGCGGAAGTGTTATGATCTAATGCGGGTGTCGGAGGTATTCTGTTCTGGCGGAGTTTGAACGACGGTGTCGGATCCCAACGATGGAGGTTTTCTTATTCATGTCATTAGGATTTGCGTCTGCCTCCGGTTTTTGTCGTAGGTTCGGTTCCTATTTTACGGTCCCAATTGTTATTTGGTTTAATGTTCCTAACCAGGTTCATCTGGATTATTATGGTTTGGTTTTATTTTTGTCGTAGGTTCGGTTCCTTTTTTTTCTCTCCATTATTTTTGAGGTTCCATCATGGCATGCCCCTTCTTTTATTTCGTATATACTATAACTTAATAATAATTAATTTATATCGAGGGATGTTCTCTTACAATGTCTCTATAGCAACATTGCTCAAGTGCTTAACTTATCAATCAATGATCAATCTTTAATTATTTATTTTGGTCGGTTTAGACAAGTGTTTACGTGGTTAGAATAATCAACATAGATTTTGGTTTACGAAAGAGAGAAAATTATCCAAGTGTTGACTTGTCTTACCAATTTTGCCCCTTAAATAGTCTAAAATCACAAGGCGATAAATGGTCAAGTACCCTCCACGCCTTTCCTCTCTTTTACTGCCACGTGTCTCTGACCGCGCTCTTCCTAATTTGTCAGCATCTGTATGCCACGCGGCGGTCAGCTTCCCGACGTTAACTTCTCCGGCAATGTATTACACGTGTCGTGTCACAAGTGGATCATCACCTCAAGCAAAAAAACCTTTGGACTTTTTTTATTCAGCGTTATGTTTTATTGGTGGGTCCGACGGATTAATGGAACTAACAACGTATTGTATTGGTGAACGAATGTGTCTGTTTCATTAAATTCATGCGTTTTTATTAAAGAAGTCACAGTTTTTGATTGGGTTCACGTGGTCAAGTGCGTGACTCGCGACGGCTCCTGAGCCGGCTTCACTTTTAATACTCAGCTTGCTACCAAATTATTAGAAAGAAAGAATAATTCACCTCTTTTTTTTGTTGCTAAAAACCCAAAAAAATGAAACTCACACTCTCCTTCTATAAATGCCAAAAGCAATTAATACCGACTTGTTGATAACTACGATGTCATAAAATACAAGCAAAAAATAGTTCTAAACTATAAATTCAATTGAAACGTTAAAAAAATGAAATAATTTTTGAGATAATACAGATAGTCAGATAGGCAGCGTTTTAGGTTTTTGATTAAGGGTGATTTTGGTGAATATGAATTGTTGACTAAAAAATTAGGTAGATAATTGAAATTAGGTGGTTACGAGAAATAAAGAAAATTTATCTCACATTTATCTTTCAATTTGATGTTAATTACGAAAATGCCATTCTTCACAATTTTTTTTTTTTTTAAGTTGGGTTGATCCAGTTAACGCATTTATCGTCAGTTATCAATAATATTTAACATGTTATCATGGTTATCAGTTATCATCGATAACATGGTTGTCAATCGTTAATCTGATATCATTGTTATCGATATCATGTTTATCAGTTATCGATATCATGGTAATCATCGATATCCTGGTTATCGATGTCATGATTATCAGTTAATCATTGATATCATGGTTATCAGTCCTTAGTATCGATGATATCATGGTTATCATGATACCATGGTTATCAGTTAACCATCGATATCATTGTTATCAGTCCTTAGTATCGATGATATCATAGTTATCATGATTCTTTAGAGATCGATACATGTGGAGAGAGAGAGAGCGAGAGAGGCGGAGAGAGATCGATACATGTGGAGAGAAAGAGCGAGAGAGACATAAAGAGGTCGATATAGGTGGAGAGAGAGAGCAAGAGAGGCGGAGAGAGGCGAAGAGAGAGATAGCGAGAGAAGCAGAGAGAAAGGGAGAGAGACCGATTCAATTAATATCCAAACGCAACCATGTGAAATTAAAGGACATAATTATGTTTTTCGATGAGATTCTTTTCAATTGGTGGTCGGAGTGAAGTTTGAGAGAATGGTTAAAGGGGATGGTTTCACCGGAGAAGGACAGAGAAAGAGAAAGAGAAAGAGAAAACAAAAATGTAATTTGATTAGATAAAAAATAGCAAAATTGATTTTTGACAAATAAATAGTATATCTGGAATAATATAGGAAAATATAACTAATTTCTAATTTATCTATTGTTATATGTCGCAATTACCCTTTGATTAATTCTATATATATATATGTTGAAAACAAAAAGTCTATACACGCAAATGTCTTTACATATATAATCGGCGATAAGCACATATTAATTTAGTATCTTTGACACCTTTTAATATACAATCAAATAGTTTACAAAATAATTGCACAGACAGCTCCTCGTGTGATTTACAAATACTTAGTACTTTTGGTACGTCGACCATAAAGTGGAGCAAGCAATAACCAACCGGTATAGCCGTAGGTAGAAACCATAATTGTAACAAATAGGAGTGGAAAGAGGGAACAATTATTGAAAGCATATAATGACGACAAAAAATAGTTGAAGATAACTTCTTAAGTAAGAGCCAAAAAAAAAAGTTAAGATAGAATCATGGCCAATCTGAACCCAAGCAAACCAAATATGGATTTGTAGCAATCGTGTTACGGAAAAGGATATTTTCCGATTTGTTAGTTAGCATATCTTTTATGTATATTCGCTCTTTACTTGTACATCAAGCCCAATGTAACTATATATATCCTTTCAAGGATCAATAATAAACTTAACACACGATCGCTTACCAGAAAGTTTATCGTGGCTGTGTGAAGAATCTGATTTCAAGAGATTAACAATTGCAGACCATGTCTCCGTACTCACACCAGAAAGATCAGGAGATTCATTCTCAGTAGTAACTTGAGCATTGTTAGCTCGGTAAGAGGAAGAGCGACCACGTCCTCGTCCACGGGTAAATCCGCGACCTCGGCCTCGAGTTGTATCAAACCGAGAGGGACTTCGAGAGTCGCCATGCTTTTCAGTATACCACTCTGGTAAACCCTGAAGTTGAAAACATGTTTCAACATAGTGATTAGTTCTGCCGCAATGAGTGCAGGGTCCCTGATTGAAAAGCGTAGCCGATGCAATAGCATTAACACATGCTTTGACCGCAAAACCTACGACATCGATAATATCATTTTCCGTAACAAATCGTTTTTCTATAAAAATTTCGGTTTTCAAATTCTTAAAAATATTTTTAGATTATTGGTAAATGTAGGTGTTTAGAACTACATGTCATGAGTTCGATTCTCATGAATTTTTTAATTTTATTTCCAATAAACTAACTAAAACCGAAAACCAATATAATTATAAATCAACATAAACCAATATAATTATCAAACAAGGCAATATAACTAAACAGTTAATATAACGAAAAGAATTTCTAATTAAAACCTAAATTCCTAAACCCTATTCCTAAGTTTAAAAAATTTATTATAAAACAGTATATTTTTCTTTCTAGCTTGCGAACTCTTAAAACTCAAGGCCGTTTCATAGAATATAATAATTATATAAATCAGTAGGAAAAATAACATAACATGCATATGCATGTCTCCGTATATAGATGGAGAGATGACCAATAACATAACATAGACACATGCATGTTTGTAATTAAGTCGGGAAGCGGGTGATAAATTCTCATTTTCGGGTACTTGGTCAAATATCTTTCCATCCACAAGGCGTTGAGGTTGATTGGTTTCCATCAATTTAGTTCAAAGGCTTGGATTTCAAAACACGCTTTCATTTCGTAGATTGCTACAAGGAATAGATTACACATTCGAGATAGATTGCGGAGCTGGAGACTACCAACTCCCACCTCTTATCTTATATATATTCTTCGACGGCATCTTTAGTCTCATTTTTTTACTAACAAACTCCAGTTTACTCCTCCTATATTGTTTGAAGATGGTCTAAGATAGTTGAGGGACCCGACTAGGAGCAAGAATGTATCTCTCATCCTCAAGCAGCAAGTGTTTCAAGCGGCCATATATATATGCAATTTGGAAAGAAAAAAAAAAATATACTCGACTTCACTTATTAAACTATAACCAAAGATATATTATATCCAACAGACTTTCCGTTGTTGTATTGACTCGCTTTCTCGAGCAAAACAGAACTTAATTACTCTCCATTGTATCTTACCTCACTACTTGATTCATAGTATTTCAATGACCGCTTAATGATCTGCTTTCCCGTGAAAGGTTTTGTATTCGCATATGTTATAACAAGTTTGCATTAATATAATAAAAATTCCTTTAAAAAAAAAAGTATCCGTATATAATTTGAAAACTAATAAAAGAGAAAAGGAAGAGTAAACCATAAGCTCGCAAACAGGAGATATTGTGTTTGATAGATATGATATATTCTTAATTATTTTTTGTTCGGACCATTGCTTGTTACGAAAATAAAATAAAGTGGTCCTGGAAAAATATAATCGAAATCCAACAAAAAAAGAAGAAAAGATGCTATTCCCGGAGACTGTGAATACAGTGGAGGTCCATGCCATCTCGTAACACTCGACACTCAACAACTTGGCAATGGCTTTCACTAGTTATTACTTATATACACATGTTTGTTTAATTTTTCTTAATTTAAATTGAAAAATCATAAATAACGAGACGCATTTCTAACATTATAAGAAAACTAGATGTATTTTTTTTTAGAATATATTGGTTTAAATTAAATAAGTAATTTTTAATTTACTTTACAAAAAAGCTATCTGTTTACAGGGCCGGCTCTACCCCATGGTAAGTTGGCCAATTTCCAAGGGCCCATAAATTTTTTTTTTGTAAATAGGGGGAATTTTTTTTTTTGGGCCCAATTTTTTTTGTTTTTTTACATATAAGAACCAAAAAAAAAAATTCCCCTAATTTTTTACATTTCTTTGAGCCGACCCTATCTGTTTACTGTAACTTACAACGATAATACTTAAAAGAAAAAATATAAGCAGCGTTACAACAGTAATTTTATAATTACTATCCCTCCGTTTTACAAATAGTATTATTTTAAGATTTTATTTTTGTTTTTACAAAGAGTGTTGTATTATATTTTAAATGCATAATTTTGAACAAAAATCATGTTTTAATCTTATTGTTTAGTGTATTAATAAAATGTAATATAAAATTTTTAATATGGTTGAAATATATCAAAATGACACTATTTCTGAAACATATAGTTATTACGAGCACTCGTGAGTGAAGCCGAGCCAAGCTACCAAGCCGTAAATTTCCTAGTAGTAAAAGTTATACTGACTCTTTTTAAGAGAGATTCTCTTTCCGGTTAAATTGGCCGTACCAAAATAAATTTTTTCCCCCGGTAAGAATCAATGTTGTAACTGAAAGTGAATTAAAGAAAGCAATCGTTTTAAAATTTAAACGTAAATTATACTACTACTTTGTTAAACACCGACTTCAAATCAAAACTAAACTGTCTTAAATGAGAATAAATAACATCAAATTTTCATCATTTGATTTATTCGTCAGAAGGTAAAAGTTAAAAAAAAAAAATACAGTTCCAATTTGAAATCAAATGTGCCAAAAAGAGAGAGAAATAAATCAAACTAAAAATTAGGGTTGAACAATATAAATAGTTTTTAACCCCAAAATTGAATATAGAAATTTTGTTTGTATTTAAGGAATCCCTCCGATAGTATAGTGTAAGTAATATAAACTATCGTTTGATGGTGAGAATCTCTGTTTCCCCCTTCCCCACGCGGTTCTGCAATCGTAAAAACTTTGTGCAATTTTAATCAGTAATGGCGTAGCGAAACCTCTCTATCTTTCTCTTTCCCTTTCATGTTTCTTCTTCTTCTCGGAAAATACCGCCAGATCTTACTTCTCCGATTCCTTTTTTTTTTTTTTTTTTTTGAAAATCTGGTTCTTGATTTCGTTATATCCTCCGAATCTTCGAGAGAACTGTTCGTATTGGTTTTTCGTTATATCCCCCACCCCAAAAAAAAAAAAAAATTCGTCGAGAAAACCTTTGTTGGAAGTGTGCCATTTTTGGATTCGCTTGCGAATTTTAGTGACTTGAAAGCTTAAATTAAGGTGAGACGACTTAGATGATCTTGGTGTTGTTCATAGACTCTTTATTTATTTTTATTTTTAATTAGGGAGTATCTGTTCGTGTAGAAAAAAGGATATATTCTTTATTGTTCGATAATGATTGCACACAATCTCATGGATTTGTCCTGTTGCTTTTTCCTAAGCCTTACATGGAACTCATGCTAGATCTGTTTGGTTTCTTCAACTAAGCGATTTTCCTCTCTTTGAACATGATTTGTCTTCCAGAAATGGTAAAAATCTATAGAGTTAGGTTCACACGATTGTTTGGTTTACTATCTGAGTAGTAAAGTTACCTTCTTTGATGATGATGAACTATTTTTGCTTTCTGTGTCCTGTATGAATTATTTTATTACTATTACTTAGATTCTGCATTGTTTGTGTGCCTAATTGGCATCTACATTCCTATTAAACAATGTTAAATAAGTCACTTTTCATGCTTAGCAGTGTCAAAGATGCTTTCTTTCTTTCTTTAATCATTCTTTTCTTACTTGCTGAATTAACTATCAATTTTTGTCAATCCAGGTTTTTGTCAACCTGGAGATGTTGTTGTGAACATTGTTAAGGAGTTGTTACTGAAGGATGCGTGGTTTTTATTATATTCAGCTCTAATGAAGAACGGACAGGTTCGTCCCTAACAAAGTCTACCAACTTTTTCCCCTATTGTTTGCTTTAGTGTATTCTCTGTTGAAAACTGAGAACTTTGGAACTTTCTCTATTTTGCTATTTCCTACTTTTGAGATGTTTCCCAATTAAAAGCTTCTCCAAGCAAGTAACATCCGAGGATTAGGTCGATACTTACATAGCAAGTTGGACCATGATAGAAAATGTCATTTTAACAATACAAACAAGTGAAAATAAGAGAAAGGTTTTATTGGATTACAGGAGTTGCAGTCTTCTACCCAAGTTTCACATGAGTCCCAAGGTGAACAGAAAATTAATCAATCAATAGAAGCTCCTATACAAGATTCTGGTTCTGTCTCTGCCTCAAGTAATGACGGTAGAAAAGTTTCAAGGGAAGACATTGAACTTGTAAGAAAACGTTGCCACCTTCCCCCTCTATATATATTTGTGTGTGCGTGTTTGTTCATGTGACCTCGTAAGTTTTTATCATTTGATCAAATTATACTTTCAAAATGATTGATGTAGGTCCAAAACTTGATAGAAAGATGTCTTCAGTTGTACATGAACAGAGATGAGGTCGTGAAGACCCTCTTGACCCGTGCAAGAATTGACCCTGGATTTACAACTTTAGGTAGGGTCTCTTTTCGCTATTCGATAAGTATTATGAAAGTAACATTGTGTAGTGAATTCTGAAAACTTTCTTGTGAATTTAGTATGGCAGAAACTGGAAGAAGAAAACGCAGACTTTTTCAGAGCATATTATATCAGACTGAAACTGAAGAAGCAAATAATTGTATTCAATCATTTGCTGGAGCACCAGTATCACCTCATGAAGTATCCTGTACATCCAAAAGTTCCTCTGGTCCCAATGCAGAACGGAATTCATCCCATGGCACCTGGTAAGTTTGACTCCTTATATATCTTGGTTTTTATATCTGATATATACCTAAACAAGAGAGAGACCAACAACAAATTAGCCCTAAAAAATTATCAAGTATCTTTGAGATTTCGAGTAGATATATAATTAGCAATTTGCAAAGCTTTGTATTTGTGTTTCACTGATAAAAGTTTTCAGCGCAGTTAACAACATGCCCATGGGATACCCAGTACTACAACATCCTCAAATGCATGCTCCAGGTCATCACCCCCATCTTGATCCGATGGGTTGTGGAATGTCAAGCTGCCACGTGGTTAATGGAGTCCCTGCACCTGGGAATTTCCAACCAATGAGGATGAACTCAGGGAATGAGTAAGAACTAACTTTGCACTGGTGATTCAGACTTGACTAGTCTTTTTATAATTCCCTAATGTTGTTTCTGGTGCTTGATGTAGTATGGTAATAGATACAACCGCGGCTGATCCAACTCCAATGATTCCACCAAACAGTGGTGTGTCATCAATGTCGGAGATGCCAGTGAGTCCAACTTCTGTGGCGTCAAGCGGACATTTTCCATTTGCTGCTTCAGACATGTCAGGCATGGGAATGGACACGTCAGCTCTTGACTCTGCTTTCACATCTGATGTAGCGACCTCAGTGGGTTTACAACTTGGACCAGATGGAGGAGCAGGAAATTCCAGAGACAATCTCAGGCCATTTGATCAAATTCCGTGGAACTTTAGCCTCTCTGATCTCACTGCAGATTTGTCAAATCTGGGAGGTAAGTTCTCTTAATCCATAGCGATTGCTTGCGTTTAGGTTGAAAACTTAAACATAATGTAGGTATCTGCTCTATCTATACTCCATAAAATGTTTGCATAGCATTTTAAGTCTAGCTTCTGATAAATTTGCAGATTTAGGGGCCTTAGGAAACTATCCCGGCTCTCCATTTCTTCCATCTGATTCAGAGATTTTACTGGATTCTCCCGAACAAGAGGACATAGGTAAACATAAAATCTCAACATGTAAAAGGATCAATCTTGTAAGAATGGTTTGAGCATGTGAAAGTTTCAGACTTGGATTGCTTAAAATACAGCTTCATGTTGTATGATCATTATATCGTCACTAACCAATCTTCTTCGTTTCCCATATCCTGTAGAGGAGTTCTTTGTGGATTCGGTCCCAGGACCTCCGTGTTGTCAGTCGGATGAAGATAATAAGCCGTTTTAAGTAGGGCTAATTCCCATAGTCTCAAGTCTTAAATGAAGCCATGATATTTTGATCAATAAAAAATTAGAATTAGATTAATTGCTTAGTGGTCAATTTTAAGTTGTATTTGCACCTTTGTTTATTTTGGGAATGTGTAAGCATCTCGAGACCATATCATTTGTATAATCTATTTTCTTGTTGGATGCTTCGTACGCATGCATGGGAGTACATTTTGGTTTTAGTAGTAGTTTTGTTTTTGTATATACTAATTACTCGTGGGAAACTATGGGAATTAGCCATACTTACAAAAAACTATACTTACTGCGCTAACAAAGAAGTAGATCAAAAACCCGTTTTCACCGCACCGGTGAATGCAGAAACGTATTAGCCAGAGCAATTTTGGGCGGAAACGGATAAATGTAGACCTGGAAACGAAACGCTCAAAAAGGTTTGAAAAGTCTCCTCAAGACCAACACTAAACTCCAAACCAGAATTTTAAAAGATTTATTATTGTAATAGAAAAATCATGGACGTAGGTAGACTAATCAACATTTGTGGATTCAGAAATTTGGTAGGGTAAAATTAAACCCACGAACAAGACCGTAAATGCAAAACAAAATAGGTTCATAAAATGCAAAAAAAAAGAAAAAGAATTGAAAACCCAAAAATAAATGTAAATAATGAACATACGGGAGTATATAAGACCATCCGCATCACAAGATCCAGTGTCTTCCGCAAGACATTGTGTTTTTCCAAAAGTGATGACGTATCGCGACGAATCACGTCGCGACAATAAAAAATCAATAGATGCTCTAATATATCTACTACAATATATATACTTAGATTTACCTACGTAGCATGTAATTTGCTCTCGAAGTACCTTTTTCTTGTTCATATTTCGTCTCAAGAAAAACAAAACTTGGAATTGTAATTATTTTGGGTTGACTGATATATCATGGTTTTTACCCCATTTAGGCCATGATATAAGTCCTTTTATAGAGTCTTTTCTAGTGTTTTGTAGTGTTTTAGAGTCTTTTACAGGTTATAGCACATTTGGAGTATTCTTGGAGATATTGGAGTTTATGGAGCATTCTGGAGCGAAACTGAAGTCTGTTGGCTAAAGTACCCGAATTCACGTCAAGTATCGATCGATACCCCCTGGTATCGATCGATACCCATCGAAGCAGATTTCAAAGTCGCGACTTAATGAAGTTTGAAGAATTGCAAAAAGTGCCCAGAAGTCTCTGATAATTACAAGAAGACCCCAAGTCGTGTTTTAGGTTATAAATAGGAGTTTTAAGCCATCTGTTTAGGCTATGCCTTTTTATGCTTTATTTTCTCTGGTTTTGAGACAAGTCTGATTTCCCTTCGTCCGAGATCAGATCTCAAGAACCCTTTGTTATTATTTTATTGATGATTTATTCAAGCATATTGATTGTTTCATTCTCTATGTCTGAGTAGATCCACCTTAGGTTTAGGGTTTTCTCATAAAGGATTTCTTTGAATGCTAGGTTAATTATCTTATTAGGATTCACCATCTGAATTATAGTTCTTCACCTTAGGTTGTGTTCATAGCTAATTCTAGGTTGATAAATCTGGAACTTAGATCTTAGGATAATTGATTAGGCACGAGAGTGCGATTAATTACCTGATAGAACCTAGGTGAGCAAATTGATTATTCGCAAAGAGATTTGGTTTAATTGATTTGTGAACATATCAAACCTGATATTAAAGCTGATTTAGAATTTAGGATTCGCAAAGAGATTTGGAATTCCTAGGATTTAGATTTAGATAGTTTTCGCAACGAGAGTTGGTTAGCTATATTTTAGTGTTTTGAGTTCAAGAGATGCGCTAAATCTGAATCCGGTTAGTTAGTTTATCTGCATTCATTGATTTCCTGAGAAAAACCCTGAGCCTATATTTCTCAATTGATTTACAACTCCTTTAATTTCTGCATTGCTTTTAATTACAACTGTTTGGCTTAGCGTAATTCGACACTTCATAATCTATTGTGTGATCTCTGTGAGTCTTCTGTGGTTCGACCCCTAGCTATACTATTACAACTGCTTTAGTACTTTAGGGTATTAAATTGAGCATATCATTGACTGACTCAGTCTTCGTCAAAAGTCAGCTCCTCTTTTCTTTTCTTACATTATTACTTTGTATTTTCCTGAGTTCCAGACTCGTATCTTGTTCACTTGTTAGTTTTCAACATTGTGTAACTGCATCATTTAATTCAAACTAAATTAGAACATCATCATCCTCGACCCTCTCTCTTTTCTTCATTCCATTTCAGGAAATAATTAATCTTTCTTCCTTTTTAATCCCCCAAACTTTAAGCTCCATTCTTTCACCAGAAAACAAAAGAACCTCGAAAGAAACAAGCAGAGATGGTTAACCCCCAAAGAAACAAATTCGTAAGGTTTGTATCAATTCTTCCTTGGATTTGTTAATCTCTTTATTATGTAGTGATCTTGATTTTGAATTTTCTGAGCCAGGTTTAACGAAAATGAAGATTTTTGGACCAAAACTAGTAGACCATCAGTAACTTCAGTTATGAAAACCGTTAGACGAAGCTTCGAGAAGAGCTCAGAGAAAATCAGAACCTTTAAGCAGCCATTACACTTCCATTCTCGGAAGAAGAATGAGAATAAGACCAAGATCCTGAGAGTGATGAATCCGAACGATTCCTATCTTCAAAACTGGAACAAGATTTTCTTGCTCCTTTGTGCTGTAGCTTTAGCCTTTGATCCTCTGTTTTTCTATATCCCCGTGGTGAATCCCGAGAGTTTCTGTCTTAATCTAGATAGGAAACTCGAGGCAATCGCTTGCGTTTTCCGCACTTTCATCGATGCTTTCTATGTGGTTCACATGTTGTTTCAGTTTCATACCGCTTTCATCGCTCCTTCTTCTCGTGGTTTCGGAAGAGGAGAGCTAAATGAGAATTCTAAAGCAATCGCTATTAGATACCTCCGCTCATACTTTATAATCGATGTTCTTTCGATTCTCCCTATTCCGCAGGTAAAAATATATATATATATATTTCTCAAGATCTTGGTTAGATCATATCAAATGAATATAATATATTTTCGTTTTCTTTGCAATTACAGGTAGTTGTTCTCGCTATTGTTCCAAGGATGAAACGACCTGCGTCGCTGGTAACAAAAGAGCTATTGAAATGGGTAATCTTTTGTCAATATGTTCCGAGGATAGCACGGATCTATCCGCTTTTTAAAGAAGTAACAAGAACTTCTGGTTTGGTAACTGAAACTGCTTGGGCTGGAGCTGCTTTAAACCTATTCCTCTACATGTTAGCCAGCCATGTAAGAAGAGTCCTTTTCTTTACTCTACTTGTGTATTTTCGGGCGAAAATAACGGTTTGAAAACTGCGAAATCGGACAGGTTTTTGGGTCTTTTTGGTACTTGATTTCGATAGAAAGGAAAGATAGATGTTGGCGTGAAGCGTGTGCTAACATAACTGGATGCATTCATGCGAACTTATACTGCTCAGATACCGGGGAGGACAACAGGCGGTTTTTAAACGGTTCTTGCCCGTTGATCGATCCAGAGGAAATCACAAACTCGACAGTTTTCAACTTTGGTATATTCGCTGATGCATTGCAGTCTGGAGTTGTGGAGTCGAGAGATTTCCCAAAGAAGTTTTTCTACTGTTTCTGGTGGGGTCTCCGAAATCTTAGGTTTGTATCTCTCAGCTACGATTTTCATTTTCTCTGGTGAATTTCAGGCCCTATAGGAATGAACTAGGAATGAGCATTTTGTTTATAAGCAAACGTTGGTTCCTGTTTATAAGCAAACCAAAAACCTCGAAAGTTCTTAGTGTCGAGTAAAATGAAATGATCTGCTAAGACATTATCTTTTCTTTGATGTATAGTGCTTTGGGCCAAAACTTGAAGACGAGTGCCTTTGAAGGAGAGATCATTTTTGCGATTGTCATTTGTATCTCTGGACTAGTCTTGTTTGCTCTTCTCATAGGAAATATGCAGGTAATTAATTCTCTTCTTCTTGTATTGAGAGCATCAAGCTCTTGAACAAGGAGTTCAGATTCTTACAAAACGATCCGTTTTTTTTAATTTTTTTTTTTTTGATTTGTAGAAATATTTGCAATCAACTACGGTAAGAGTTGAGGAGATGAGAGTGAAAAGGAGAGATGCAGAGCAATGGATGTCTCACCGTATGTTGCCAGAGGATCTGAGAAAACGAATCCGTAAATACGAACAATATAAATGGCAAGAAACCAGAGGAGTTGAGGAAGAAGCTCTTCTCTCTAGTCTTCCAAAAGATCTTAGAAAGGACATTAAACGCCATCTTTGTCTGAATTTGCTCAAAAAGGTAAGCTTTTTTTTATTTACTTTCTTCCCTCTGTTTTTTACTTTCTCATAAATGTCGGTTAAGATCTATTTTCAATATGATTTTTTCAAGAATTATAGTTTATTTGGTTTGATTCGATTCCGACACTCAATTTGGTTTGAAAATAAGAAACCACTAGTTGAATAAAAGCCGGTTCGGTCCGAATTCTAATTATTGATGATATGGGTCGGTTCGGTAAAAAATGTCAAGTCCTCTGTTTCAAACTTAATCAACTTCTCTGTTTTCAGGTGCCTTGGTTTAAAGCTATGGATGATCGGTTACTAGACGCACTATGTGCTCGTTTGAAAACGGTTCTGTACACAGAGAACAGTTACATCGTGCGTGAAGGTGAACCAGTCGAGGATATGTTGTTTGTAATGAGAGGAAATCTAATAAGCACAACGACTTATGGTGGCAAAACTGGATTCTTCAATTCAGTTCGCTTGAGTGCTGGTGATTTCTGTGGAGATCTTCTTACTTGGGCACTAGATCCTAACATTTCTCACTTCCCTATCTCTAGTAGAACCGTTCAAGCTCTGACAGAAGTCGAAGGCTTTCTTCTCTCAGCTGATGATCTCAAGTTTGTCTCTACTCAATATCGTCGCCTCCATAGCAAGCAACTACGGCACATGTTCAGGTAAGACTTTCTATTAAAAAAGCAGGGTAACTTGAAGATAACTTGTTGAACAAGATATTTGATTTGTCGATCAAATACTATATGAACTATCAATATACAAATTATGAAGAAGTGAAATCCGAGCTGGGTTTTACTTCATATTGGGACTTTGAAGATACATATTTTATTTCTCAAGTTACCTTCTTATTCTTTTCCGCAATGATTTTTTCTTTTTTCAGGTTTTATTCAGTGCAATGGCAGACATGGGCAGCATGTTTCATACAATCAGCATGGAAGAGACATTGTAGAAGGAAGCTCTCAAGGGCTTTACGTGAAGAAGAAGGCAAACTACATAACACTCTTCAGAACGATGATTCAGGAGGCAATAAACTTAACTTAGGTGCTGCGATTTATGCGTCTAGGTTTGCTTCTCATGCTCTGAGGAATCTCAGGGCGAATGCAGCAGCACGCAACTCTAGGTTTCCTCAGCTGTTATCTTTGTTGCCTCAGAAACCAGCCGATCCTGACTTTCCTATGGATGAAACCTAATTGTGTTTGCAGATAGAATTATAAGGACTATGTGATGTGATCGCTAGTGATTTCAATCAATTATGTAACCAGAAACATTCTGCATGTGAAACTTTTTTTTAGATATATGGTAATGTTAACATTAGGGAAATAGAAGAGTTAATATATACCATGCATGATGTACTTTACTACTTAAAGAATATCACTCAACTTTGGTGTTGACAAAAAAAAAGCATCAAACTATAAGTCTATAATACATTTATCAATCTAACCGAATAAACCGAACGAAAACTAAACTAAGTTTTATTCATAATAAACCGTACAATGGTTTTTTTAAACCGAATCAAAACCGAACACAATTTTTTTTTTGAATATTTTCATAAAACCGAACACAATTGGACAGAATAAATCAAAATTCTTACAAAATTTGTATTTTCAATTGTTAAAATTATTAAAATTTTAATTTTAATTATATGATTGATTTTAAAAAGCATCATCTAGATTGTTTGATCAAAACCGACAAATCAAAATTTTCCGTACCATACCGTAATAATCAAACCAAAATTTATTCAGTTAAATTTCAGTCATAATCATTGGTGGGGCCGTTGACTGACTTTCTGGTTTTTGGAAGGAAGAGATGTTGAAAATTCTGCATCCTCCTCTACACTTTAGGACCTCATGTAGAGAGACGATCGAGTCTTCATTTTCTTGTAAGTTCTCTCTCCGGAAAAATATATCAGATTGAGCAGAGGAAAAAGAAACTACATACATACATGAATCACCAGAGGAGTAAATATGTGAGGTGGTCCTTCGAAATTTAATGAACTTAAAATAGCTTTGTTCAAAGATTTGTTGTTGTAGTGATATCTTGTTGATACAGGTTTGATTATAGGAATCTGGAGAGATCTTCAACCTTTCTATCTGTAAATGGGAATTTCAAGAATGTTAGACGACGCTTAAACAAGGTTTACGGGAAGATGAAGACCCTTGAATCCTGGAGGAAGACTGTGTTGTTCGTTTGCGTTGTTGCTTTGGCTATTGATCCTCTGTTTTTATTTATTCCTGTGATTGATACTCATAGATTCTGCTCTACTTTGGACAAAAAGCTTGGAACAGCAGTTTATGTTTTGCGTACCTTTATTGACACATTCTATGTGATTCACATCATTTTTCATTTTATAACTGTGGTCATTGCTCCTCGTTCTCAAGTCTCTTTGAGAGGCGAGATTGTTGTGCACTCTAAGGCTAAAAGGAAAAGACGTAACTTCTTTTACTTCATTGTAGACATTCTTTCTATTCTCCCCATTCCTCAGGTGTGTGTTCTCTTCCTTTGTGACATTACTATAGAAAATTGAAGAAAGTCAGATTAATGATTAGAGATGTGCAATTTAAAATCTTGCAGGTTGTGGTTCTCGATCTCATTCCAAGACAGCAACAAACTACCTCACTGGTGACAAAGGGGACACTGAAATGGGTTATGTTCTGTCAATATATACCGAGAAGCATCCGTATCTATCCAATTTTCAAAGAAGTGACAAGAGCTTCTGGTACAGTAGCCGAAACGAAGTGGGTTGGAGCTACTTTAAACCTTTTCCTCTACATGCTTCCGAGTCATGTAAGTCTTTGCTCTCGCTCCCGTTGGTTAAATTTTGTACGTTAAAACACAACGACCATTGTTAGAGCTATGAAGATCGATGGCCAGGTGATCGGGGCTTTCTGGTACTTGAGTGCGATAGAAAAAAAAGACAGATGCTGGCGTAAGGCGTGTTCTGAGACACCTGGATGTATTCTCACGAATCTCTACTGTGCACGAGGTGGCACAGACAACAGTCTTTTTCTGAACACTTCATGCCCATTAATTGACCCTGGCCAGATCACAAACTCTACAGTCTTCAACTTTGGTATGTACATTGATGCATTGAAGTCTCGGGTGGTAGAGTCGAGGGATTTTCCATGGAAGTTCTTCTACTGCTTTTGGTGGGGTCTCCGAAACCTTAGGTTAGTACCTCTTACCGCAAAGAGAAGTCCTTCTTGTCTGAAGATCATAGCTTAACCCGCGCTTTTTAACGATTACAGTGCTTTGGGCCAAAACCTGGTTACAAACAACTCTGTAGGGGAGATCATTTTTGCTATCATCATCTGTGTCTCTGGTTTACTCTTGTTTGCTGTGCTCATTGGAAACATTCAGGTAATGTTCACCTCATCAGAAACTAGATTAACAGCTACATAGTGAGAGAGGGTGACCTGGTTGAGGAAATGTTGATTATAACGAAAGGCAAACTGAATAGTACAACCGAGTCTCATGAAATAGGTGGCAAGTACAACCGGCTCCTCCAAGCAGGGGACATATGTGGAGAACTTCTCTTTTGGATACTTGATCCCCAATCTTGCTCTCGCCTTCCCACATCAGACAGAACCGTAATGACACTTACCGATGTCGAAGGCTTCATTATCTTGCCTGATGATGTCAAGTTTCTAGCTTCTCATATCAATCGCTATCAAAGCAAGAGACTCAAACACGTGTTAAGGTAAGGCTGATAAACTTTGGTAGCAGTTGAGATTTTGTTTTTTACTACTTCCAACAAACTACATGACCTCAAATTTTCCTTCTTTTTTTTTTGGTTTCAGATACTACTCATCGAAATGGCGATCATGGGCAGCATACTTCATACATGCAGCATGGAGGAAACACTGCAAAAAGAAGCTTTGTAAGATCTTACGCGCCGAAAGACAAAATCAACAAACACCACAAGGCGCACAACTCAGTCTTGGAGCAACTCTCTACGTGTCGAGATTTGTGTCCAAAGCTTTGCGTAATCGATGGGAAAATACATCAGATTTTTCCAGCTATCCACGTATGTTACCTCATGTACCTCACAAACCAGTCGATCCAGAGTTTTCAAAGGATGAAGCCTAAGTGTATAACTGAAGGGAAATTACTCAGTACGACATAGCTAGAGAAATAAGTGAAGACTCATCGTTTTCCATTTCCCCTGTTACTAGTTATTTGTTTGTGTATTTAAATTGATTTATTTATAAATAAAAGAATTAGTTGTTTTTAGTAAAATATATTGATTTTAAAATCTAACATGTATTTTTTTATTAATATTTGTAAATATGTTATTTTTTCTTAGATTTAAGTTTTTTAATTCACTGCAAAATCAAATATGTATGTAATTTTTTTTAATATTGAATAACACGTGATTTGAATTAATATTACAAAATTATAGAACGAATACCATAAAATTTTATCAATAACACGTTATTTTGTTTGGATTTACAAATCCATTAAAATTTATAAAACCAACAACCTCATAAAACCAAATCCATTAGAATTATACAAGGAAAACTAGATAGATTGATGTTTCTAAGTCAAGTCTGCTCTCAGAAGTCAGAGCTACCATAAGTTGTACATGAAACAGAGTATTCGAGTAGCTTTGATTCGAAGAAAAAGGCAGAGAGCAAAAGAAGATTCACTTCTTGTCTTTCTTCTTCACCACGTCAATAAATTCTCTCATAAGACTTATCACTCTCGCTATGATCCTTTGCTGCCCAGAGGCCGTTACTGGAACATCTGGCCGCCCCAGTGTCCTTCTCAACTTTACTATCTGCTTGGATCTCAACACTATTTGAGTGGACAAAAAAGGAGTAAGGTGCTTTAGATTGAACAAGAGATAGAAGAGGGTGGCTAAGGAAGTTGTATATTCTGAAATATAAGAGCTTATCTAGAGGGACTTACTCAGGAGTAATGTGTATATACTTATTCTAAATGGGATCACGTAAAAGTAGACAGCCTGCAAAAAAACATAAAACTGAGAGGCGCCACAAGATTCAAGACAATGGTAAAGATCAAAGCTCTCAGAGCATAGCTTTACCGGTTCATATCCATATGTAGCTTGGAGTAGGATGAAGATAATGGAAACCAAAGGGAGTTTCTTCATTCTGATTAAAAGATTTGTCCGGCTTATGGGAGGGATCTATCAAAAACGAGATTTCAAAGTTAGTTTGGATTATGTATCAAACCATATTAATTTCTGTTTTTTCTCTTCTAATTAAACATCATATTTAACCTCTCAAACCTCTAATGTCAACCAGAAAGTTAAGCCTGTCACTAGAGGTAAGATGTAGAAGCTGTCTGGAGTGGAAAGATCAGTGAACCAGAAGATTCCACCATTTTCAAACCCTGGGATCTTCTTAGCCATGGCACTAATCTGTTTCGAAAATAGACAGTGAGTCATTAGGCAAGAGTGAAAACACCAGAAAACAAAATTCCATTTTCTTTTTACCCCATTGATGAAGCTGATGTTGATGAAAACATGAAGAAAGCTTAGTGTAAGGAAAGACAAGCAACTTTCTTCAACTCTGATGTGATAATTGATCCACAGAGAGAAAGTTAAAGCAAGTCAATGTTGAGAGACATTCATTGTTTGGGACAAATGGCATTGTGTAAGGATTACTCACTTTAACGTCCACTCTGCTTCCCATTTTTTGTATTTAGCCAGAGCTTTAGGATCACAAGTCTGTATCACTCTCTTCACCTTCTGAATGCTCCGACCCAAAATCTAGTTTACAAAAAAAACGTAGAATTGAATTGACCTTCAAAAGCAAACTTGCAAAAGAATTCAATGAGAAAGCACACAAGAAACGAACTTGTATTTCCCAAGCTTGTCTCTGAATCCGCATAGAGACTGCTGACATGAGTCCATTAACCAGAAAAGCGGTAAGAACAATTGACATCCACCTATACAAGAGTTCAAAAAAACCATTGTAATTAAAAACCACCTTAAGAAATTAATCATCAAGCAATAGCAAACAATATAATCGATCGACGATACCAATTGAAGCCGGTAAGCTCATGGATTCGTACTGCACGCAGTCCTCAGGGAAGGAAAGATTTTCAATTGCTGAAGTACACTCATCTATAATAGAGACTTTAGTGGCCATTGCTTCCACAGATCTCTCAGGGACAAGTTCCTCAAGAACATTTCCAAAAGCATCAGTCTTTATGCACGATTCTTCTGGTTTGCAAGAAGAAGAAGAAGACATGTGTCTACATAGCAATACTCCAGAACCTACTGGTTGAGCAAAAGACATTTTCGTTCTGTCTTCAAAGAAAACTTGCCTGTGAAATCTACGAAGCAGAAGACTTGAATCCGGTAAACTGGATTCAGTGTAATCTTTGATATGATGAAGAACAACAGGGCTTGAGGTCTTGCAAAACCATTTTGGGGAAAGATTTCTCCTTGAGAAGCTACGAAGACAAGCCATTTCTAGAGCTAGATTTTGTAGAAACAAGTAAAAGCTAAATTTGGGATTTTTACACGAATAGTAAAAGCAAAATTATGTCTCTCATGAAATTTTTTCTAAGCAAAATCTAGACAGAGAGATTTTCCCCCAAATTTTGAGAAAAGAGAAAGAGAGAAACCCTAAGTTTCCCCAATTAGAAGCAAAAAAAGCATGAGGGAAGTAATGAGCTTTTTCAACTAGACTACGCAAATGAAATGATTTTTTTCACAAATTTGTAACTCTACGAAACTCTGCTTTCCGCCAAATTTGTAAAGTACTTGCCATTTTTAGGTATTATTATTACTAGGGGTGGGACGGATCGGATATCCGAGAAATTTTGGACTTCGGATATCCTGACTGTTTCAACTTCGGATATCCGGCTAGATATTAAGATATTAATTTTTTGTGATTTTTTTTTTGGTGTGTCTAGTTTTGTTTGGGAATGTAGTTTCTTTGTTTGGTATTTAGTTTGTGAATATGATTTGGGGGGAATATTCTAATTGTCATGTCAAATTAATCAAAAATTTGAGTGTTAAAACTAGCAGAAAAATGAAAAGACAAATAAAACTTATGACATCTCTAACACAATGTTACCAACAGTGTTATTTAAGAAGCCTCTCAGCAAAATCCAACACTTCATACAAAGTTCTTTAGCCTGGAAAACCCGTCAATGAGGAGCTCAGTCTCAACCGCAAAGGTGATACGTAGCCAGTTCTTAAGCCCAACAGCTCGACCTGCAAGAACCGCATCGATTATTTTAATGGCTCGTAACTGTCAACCAAGCTTGTTAACAAGACTTTAATAATTTACCTGGTAGGATGATCATGGATTCCTCTTTAGCCAGCTTGCAGCAGAAGTCCAAATCATCACTGATATCTTCGAGTAGCGAAAGGTTTAACTTCACCTGCACCAACAAACAGACTCTGAGCTTGAGCTTGAGCTTGACTGATGAGTAATTTTATTGCTGTCAATTATTGACCATCGTGAACATTGACCCCTCGGGTTTGTTGATGCAAGGGATCTTCATAATCTCTTCGTAACAAATCTCTGTATTAGAGTGGAAGGAGTATTAGAGTGGATTAAGGAATGGAGAGAAGAAGGAGTATTAACCAAGGAAACCACCTCCTTGTTTTATGGACCAAAGCAAGGTCAAGAAGACCAAAGCAAGGTCAAGAAACAAGCTCCTTCAATCAAGCTACCACCACCCTTAAATCATGGAGCCACTTCTAAGTGCTCCACTTCTAAGTGGTGAATGTTTTCCTCTCCTTGTTTTCCTCCATGATCTCCTCCATATTTTCCTCTCCTTGTTTTTGATCATTCACCACTTGTTGTTTCTCTATAAATAGAGAATGTAATCACCATGTATCAATCATCAAAAACAAACACAAAACAATAACAAAGAAAACCAAAACAAAGAGATTTCTCTCTCTCTTTCTCTCTCTTGTTCTTCATGCTCTTCAATAATAAGAGACATGATTAACACTCTACAAACACTAGATTACTGATTCTAATCCTCTTTATTAAGTACACAAACTCCTTAAGTGTTGTGTTACTATACTAGGATTAGTCTCAAACTAGTTGTTTCCTCTCTCTTGAAAACGAGTTCATTTTGTGTAGGTTAAGGGGATTCAATCACAAGTTGATTGTCTCCTCTTCTTATTCCGCAAATTCTAACAATCTGCACATTCTCTCACCATTTCGAGTTTCGATGAGAAGAATTCTTCTTACGTATTCCCAATGATATCGCCTTGACTCGGACGGAAAAAACAAAGAAAATCAATTTTACTAACAGACACGCCATGATTCATCCCATCAACATACATGAATGAACGTTTCTTTGTTTGTTTTTTTTTTTGTGAAATATTGGTGTAATATTTAGTTTGTGATTATGATTTTGGGGAAATATTTTAATTGTCAAATTAATAAAAAATTTGAGTGTTAAAATAGCAGAAAAATGAAAAGACAAATAAAACTTGTGACACCTCTAACGATCTAAAAGACTGGATGTCCATGTCTGATTTGGTTTCACAATTATACAGTTAAAACACAAAAATTCTTTAACTAATCCAACAACATAAAATATTCCCCTAAATGATTTCAATTTAGATAATATGAACTAAGGGTAAGACGAATTGGATATCCAATTTTTTTTGGTATATCTGGATCCGTATCCGAGGCTTCCGGATATCCGTCTAGATATTAAGATATTAAATTTTTGTGTGATTTTTTTGGTGTATCTTGTTTTGTTTGGGAATGTAGTTTCTTTGGTGGTGTAATGTTGTGTAAAATCTTGGTGTAATATTTAGTTTGTGATTATGATTTTGGGGGAATATTCTAATTGTCAAATTAATTGAAAATTTTAGTGTTAAAACTAGCAGAAAAGTGAAAATACAAATGAAACTTGAGACACCTCTAACGATCTAAAAAACTGGATAATCCATGTCTCATTTGATTTCAAAATTATACAGTTAGAACACAAAAATTCTTTAACTAATTCAACAACATAAAATATTTCCCTAAATGGTTTCAATTTAGATAATATGAACTAGGGGTAAGACGAATCGGATATCCAATTTTTTTTGGTATATCTGGATCCGTATCCAAGGCTTCCGGATATCCGCCTAGATATTAAGATATTAATTTTTTTGTGTGATTTTTTTGGTGTATCTAGTTTTGTTTGGGAATGTAGTTTCTTTGGTGGTGTAATGTTGTGTAAAATCTTGGTGTAATATTTAGTTTGTGATTATGATTTTGGGGAAATATTTTAATTGTCAAATTAATTGAAAATTTTAGTGTTAAAACTAGCAGAAAAATGAAAAGACAAATGAAACTTGTGACACCTCTAACGATCTAAAAGATTGGATCTCCATGTCTGATTTGGTTTCACAATTATACAGTTAAAACACAAAAATTCTTTAACTAATTCAACAACATAAAATATTCCCCTAAATGGTTTCAATTTAGATAATATGAACTAGGGGTAAGACGAATCGGATATCCAATTTTTTTTGGTATATCTGGATCCGTATCCGAGGCTTCCGGATATCCGCCTAGATATTAAGATATTAATTTTTTGTGTGATTTTTTTGGTGTATCTAGTTTTGTTTGGGAATGTAGTTTCTTTGGTGGTGTAATGCTGTGTAAAATCTTGGTGTAATATTTAGTTTGTGATTATGATTTTGGGGGAATATTTTAATTGTCAAATTAATTGAAAATTTTAGTGTTAAAACTAGCAGAAAAGTGAAAAGACAAATGAAACTTGTGACACCTCTAACGATCTAAAAGACTGGATGTCCATGTCTGATTTGGTTTCACAATTATACAGTTAAAACACAAAAATTATTTAACTAATTCAACAACATAAAATATTCCCCTAAATGGTTTCAATTTAGATAATATGAACTAGGGGTAAGACGAATCGGATATCCAATTTTTTTTGGTATATCTGGATCCGTATCCGAGGCTTCCGGATATCCGCCTAGATATTAAGATATTAAATTTTTGTGTGATTTTTTTGGTGTATCTAATTTTGTTTGGGAATGTAGTTTCTTTGGTGGTGTAATGTTGTGTAAAATTTTGGTGTAATATTTAGTTTGTGATTATGATTTTGGGGGAATATTCTAATTGTCAAATTAATTGAAAATTTTAGTGTTAAAACTAGCAGAAAAATGAAACTTGTGACACCTCCAACGATCTAAAAGACTGGATGTCCATATCTGATTTAGTTTCACAATTATACAGTTAAAACACAAAAATTCTTTAACTAATCCAACAAAATAAAATATTCCCCTAAATGTTTCTTTGTTGTATGTTTGTGTTTATTAATGATGTTTTTTTTAAGATATATTTTGATGCTGAGAAAATTGTCGAGAACACTTGTGGTAAGTACCAAATAACATATTGAAATAAGAAAACTTAGCTCTGTGTAAGATGACACCAATATGCTCTCTTTCTTTAGTGGAAGCTCCAAAATACCATTGCTCTGTATAAGTGGACTGCAAGCTTCAAAGACGATGAGCCTAAATCAATACAAAACAACACCATATTTGATTGAGTGAAAATGGTCCAAAATACTTTAATTTATTACCTAGTTTCATCATGCACACGACATGGCCTATCCTAGATTAGGACCCGCATCAGATGACATCAACATTATAATAGATTAGAACACCATTTTGGCGATTGTTCCTATACCTACACATACATAAATATACACATTCACACACACAGACCGGCAAATGAATTCACACAATGCAATCAAACGTTTTAAGCACTTCAGTCGGCAACTAATGATCAATCTTTTTTTTTCCAATGACTCTGGTGTCACTACACAGTTCAAGGAGATGTAAGAATCCCCATTCAATCGTATGAACCAAGAAAAAGAAATGCCGACTTATGATCAATCTTGGATTCAAGAGGATTATGTAATCGAAACTTCTTAGATCTCAATCGCTAATATACGACTTAACCTTGGACTCTCTATTGCACCGTGTAGGTTCCAGCTCATAAAGTTGAAAAAAAATGTAAGAATCCCTAAACATAACTGCCTAACCATGATCAAAATTTAAAGACAAGGCACCTTTTGGAGCTGTCAATTGAAACAACGTGCACGGATTGAATCCCTAACGCATCCGCTGAGCGGAACGCAGCAGAGATGTTTCCAATATCAGAGAGACCTTCAACCACAAGACACACCATTTTGGCGAATGTCCTGTACAGTCCCCAAATAAAGATTCACAAGAACTTGATCAATATCCCATATATCAAACAATGAAAATGACAAAAGGAGATTCAGTTGTGTATACTTGAGATGACGAACGACTGTTTCTGTGACTGTAGCTTCTCTCAATGCCTGAAGAGCTATCTTCTGAGCCATCTCTCGCTGCTGTGGTCTCTCTCTTATAGACCTAGCAAACTTAATCAGCCAAACAAAGCAAATCAGTCAAGTGGCATTGCAAAAATACATCCCCTTTTCAAGAAGAGATCTATCTAATTTGATTCAAAAGTAGTGATTCAGCAAGCAGCTCTATATGAAAAGATGAACTAACCAGTGGTGATTGTCCGAAACCCAATGGTGGTAATGAAGCTAGTGGTGAAAGAGCCATCAGAGAAACGTAGAGGAAGGCAACTTTTACCAACACCTGCAACTGCAAAAATGGAATCGTAAATTACAGAGATCTCTAAACATAATCTAATCTGTATTGCTCATCACGAGAAAACAAAAATTGATCAAAACATCACAGCGAATAGATTCAGGACCTTGTGCTCGGATCCCTAGAAAACATGAAAGATCGAGGAGATTCCCTCCTCCATAAGAACGTAGGACCAAAATTTAGCACAATAGACAGGAGAGATTTAATCACGATTATATAAATAAACAGTTAAGGTACAGACGATTCATATAACGATAAAGCAATAATAAATCTAAGGAGGCGAGATGAATCTCTTTCCTTAACTCAAAGAATCTCCCGTAGTGCGACGGGTTTTTATAGATCCATGAGTCCCAGGATACAACCAAAGTAATCTGTATCATCTACACTTGATATCAGATCTAACGAACATTATACTACGATACTCTCGAATAAAGACTTACTCTCTAGACAGTAGGGAATTGAAAGAACTCTTTCTTTTGTAAGTGTGTTTTCTGTGTGTCATTGGATACCTTTCTCTCAAGAGAGGCGATCCTATATATAGGAGAAGATCCTAGAGGAAATTATTTCCAACTAGCGATGTGGGACTTTTTACAAGTTCCTCACTTTTCCTTTTTTTAGGTTTTTCCCTTTTTTAGGTTTTTCCCTTTTTTAGGTTTTTCCTTTTCTTAAGGCTTTTCCTTTTTGTAGGCTTTTCCTTTTTAAGGCTTTTCCTTTTTTCAAGGTTTTTCCTTTTTACATTCACAAGGCTTTTTTACTTAGCCCAAATGTCTCATTTCAATTCACACATACACATATTTATAAAGCCCACAAGCTCTTATAAATTTTTGTTCCACGAGAAAACATTTCTCGGTTAATGAAAACATTTCATTAGAAAGAGCTTAACTCATTTCTTTTCACACTAACACAATTTTATCAAGCCCTCCAGCTTTGACAAAAAATTAGTTCCAACACAAATAAATGTGTTCCGCCACAAGTTCTCTTTCACAATCAAATCTAAGGTTTTTCACATTTCAAATTTTATTTGTTGATTCATAATGGCTCGTTCCAAACAGATAGCTCGGAAATCAACAGGAGGTAAAGCTCCGAGGAAGCACCCCATGATGCAAGTAAGGAAAAATAGCTTTAGGATGTTAAAAAAGCCATATAGATACATGCCAGGTACCGTGCCGCTAAGAGAAATCAGGAAATACCAAAAGAGCACATAACCAGTGATAAAAAAACTTAAATTCCAGAGATTCGTGAAAGAAATAGCCCAAAATTTAAAAACGGATATTCGGTTCCAGAGCAGCGCTGTTGGTGCTCTCCAAGAAGCTGCTGAAGCTCATCTCGTTGGATTGTTTGAGGATACGAATCTGTGTGCCAAACGAGTGACTATCATGCCTAAGGATATCCAGCTTGCTAGGAGGTGATTCAGTTTGAAATCATGGTATTATTGTATATTTTCAGTTTTTGAATATTCCCGTTTTTTGAATGTACCTTT
>PKML01043578.1:48505-69129 GCA_002933935.1 Eutrema yunnanense | reverse complement strand
TATATATATATATATAAATTAACAATTCTAAACAAAACTACAATATATTTATAGTGGATAAGAAATTAATAAAAGACATATGGTGATATTATCTTGCCAAAACGACGAAGTATTGTAGTCAACTAGAACATATTATTTTTACAATCAAACTTTAATATTGTTTGGACTTATTATTATTTTACATAAGTTGGTAACATAATAATCAAATCATTATTTGAGGCATGACTATGAATTTAAGGCTAATTTGTTCATTTTCAAGCATCAATAGCATATGCTGATTTTTCATTTCTTTCCGATATCAAAATTTTCGAGATTTTCAAGGTATATCGTTATGACATTCATTCTATTAATTCGTTATAAATATTTCATTTATTAACTCATAATGATAAGTTATCCTCAAAGATATTTGTGTCTAACAATTAAGCAGAAATATAAGAAGAATAATGGATTCAAACAAATTCTGATGCTTGCAAGGTTTAAAAATGCCAACGTACTAGAGATCAATGTATCTTCGCACCATATTTTCCTTCGAGCATCCCAGCTAGATTTGAAAACGTAAATATAATATTTGGAGAAGAAAACATTTACAAAATTTTGAAGAATCTATCACCTTCACAACGTGATGATGCTGCGAACTCGTTGTGTTATGAGGCGGAGGCTCATACACGAGACCCCATATCTGGTTTTTGTGGCATGTTGTCACATCAAAAAAAATATCTTGAAAAATTAGAAGAAGAAATCACATCTGCAGGAAATGAGCTCTCGACAATTAAGGAATCCGATAAAGAACCACAATGCTCTGGTCTTTCTGATTCTAATGAAATCCACTCCACACAACCTGGTGATGAGGAGCAAAACAAAGCGAATGAAGTGTCTGAGAAGAAAGAAGATAAAGAGATGTGTGATTATTATGGAGCATCAACATCCGCTGGACTATATATGCCTTAAGAAACCATTTGCGATACTCAACAGATATCTCCGTTATCGCAAAAATATTATCAACCATAATTTAAGTTAAATGTCTTTTGTTTTATTTTCTTATTCATCCAAAAATGATAAAAAATTGTTTCTTTTTCCTTCAAATAGTACATTCTCGTCATAGATTTAAATATCTTATAATGTATGTCTATTTTATGTTGTTTTACCTATTCAATATTTAAATGTTGTTTCATTTAATTTAAGAATTGTATATTTCAAATACGTTTAAAGATCGATTTAGGCCTATATTTGTTGCTTGATCATATAAGATAATACCTTTTTAGTTATTGAATAAGAACGTGTACACGTATAATTTTGAAAAACAAAATAACATGGCAATAAATTGTTTAGAACTTGTATATATATAATATTGATCTTACAGGGATTAATTTTTATCAAACTTATTATGCAAATGTAGATATTGAAACTCCAAATGCTTTATTCTTAATACTATTCATGGTGGTTAATTAATGGTCTTTATTTCATTTACAATTTTGTGTTTTTAAAATAGAAAAAAGAAATAAAATTAATAAATAAAAATAAATGGTTGATAAACCAATTATTCAAAGATACTCCACCCGCTTCATAATATAAGTTGTTTTGGTTAAAACACACAAATATTAAGAAACTTACTTTTTCCAAAAATTTCATTTAATATATAAACTAAAAACAATTCAGCCAATCATAAAAATTGTATAATATAATTGGTCACACAGTCTCCAATAAAGGTAAAAGTTGCATAGAAATATGAGAACATATTATATTTCGAAACAAAAAAAACACCCTTTAAAACATCTTATATTATGAAACGAATGGAGTATTTCTTAATAAGAAACTCTCAGATTGCGTATGAGTGAGAAAAACGGTAATGCAATGATTAGAATTTAAAATTTGGTGAATGATTTACTGATTCATGTGAGTAAGCTTGCCACTGTATTGGAGAAGTTCTTTAATGGTTGAATCTAAGAAAAAGATCATTCATATGATGAGTAATGGTTGTATTGATCACTCATGCAAACATCACGTAAGCTAAAATTTGTTTTTATAATATAAATGATGTTAAATTAGTTTGAGATATAAAAAAATAATTAAAGTTACTATCTTATTATATTAAAATATAAATCAACAATTTGTGATTTGTATTTAATCATGGTTCTATTTAGGGGTGGGACAAATTATCCGGGATCCGAGATCCGATCCGGGATCCGTTGAGATCCGATCCGAAAAAACGGATATCCGGAGGGGCCGGATATCCTGATTTTAAGGTCCGGATATCCGGATCCGGTTCCTTTAAATATATTAAAATAATATTTTATTAATAAAATATTAAATTTATTGAGATTTTATATATTAAAAATTATTAAAAAAAAAAAAATATCAAAATTTATTTATTTTCTTTAAAAATTATATATAATTTTTTTTAATTTATCTTTATTTTAATATTTAATTTTAATTTTAATTTTTAATTTTTTTTTTCGGATCCAGATCCGGATCCGGATATCCGACGGATATCTTAATTTCTGGGCGGATATCCGAAGTCCGGATATCCGGGAACAACAGATCCGGATCCGGATAGTTAAAACTCGGATCCGGATATCCTGAAATTCCCGGATATCCGGATCCGGCCCACCCCTAGTTTTATTGACAGATTAAGTAATTAAGAGAAAAGAATTATAGCTCGTTTTTTATTTATTAAGTATTCATTAATATTGTATTTTCTCAGAATGAGACTGAATATGATTTAAATAGTATATATATATATATATCCTAAACAAATAACAACTCTAAACAAAACTACAATATATTTATAGTGGATAAGAAATTAATAAAAGACATATGGTGATATTATCTTGTCTAAACGATGACGTATTGTAGTCAACTAGAACATATTATTTTTACAATCAAACTTTAATATTGTTTGCACTTAATATTATCTTACATAAGTTGGTAACATAGTAATCAAATCATTATTTGAGACATGACTATAAATTTAAGGCTAATTTGTTCATTTTCAAGCATCAATAGCATCTGCTGCTTTTTCATTTCTTTCCGATATCAAATTTTTCGAGATTTTCAAGGTATATCGTTATGACATTCATTCTATTAATTCGTTATAAATATTTCATTTGTTAACTCATAATGATAAGTTATCCTCAAAGATATTTGTGTCTAACAATTAAGCAGAAATATAAGAAGAATAATGGATTCAAACAAATTCTGCTGCTTGCAAGGTTTAAAAATGCCAATGTACTAGAGATCAATGTATCTTCGCACCATATTTTCCTTCGAGCAGCTCAGCTATATTTGAAAACGTAAATAGAATATTTGGAGAAGAAAACATTTACAAAATTTTGAAAAATCTATCACCTTCACAACGTGAAGATGCTGCGAACTCGTTGTGTTATGAGGCGGAGGCTCATACACGAGACCCCATATCTGGTTTTTGTGGCATGTTGTCACATCAAAAAAAATATCTTGAAAAATTAGAAGAAGAAATCACGGCTGCAGTAAATGAGATCCGATAAAGAACCACAATGCTCTGGTCTTCCTGATTCTAATGAAATCCACTCCACACAACCTGGTGATGAGGAGCTAAAAAAAAGCGAATGAAGTGTCTAAGAAAAAAGAAGATAAAGAGATGTGTGATTGTTATGGAGCATCAACATCCGCTGGACTATCTATGCCTTAAGAAATCATTTGTGATACTCAACATATATCTCCATTATCGCAAAAATATTATCAACCATAATTTAAGTTAAATGTCTTTTGTTTTATTTTCTTATGCATCCAAAAATGATAAAATTGTTTTTTTTTTTCCTTCAAAAAGTACATTCTCGTCATAGATTTAAATATTTTATATCGTATGTATATTTTATGCTGTTTTACCTATTCAATCTTTAAATGTTGTTTCATTTAATTTAAGTATTATATATCTCAAATACGTTTAAAGATCGATTTAGGCCTATATTTGTTGCTTGATCATATAAGATAATACCTTTTTAGTTATTGAATAAGAACGTGTACACGTATAATATTGAAAAACAAAATAACATGGCAATAAACTGTTTAGAACTTGTATATATATAATATTGATCTTACATGGATTAATTTTTATCAAACTTATTATGCAAATGTAGATATTGAAATTCCAAATGATTTATTCTTAATACTATTCATGGTGGTTAATTAATGGTCTTTATTTCATTTACAATTTTGTGTCTTTAAAATAGAAAAAAGAAATAAAATTAATAAATAAAAATAAATGGTTGATATAAACCAATTATTCAAAGATACTCCCTCCGTTTCATAATATAAGATGTTTTGGGTTTTTTTTTTTTTTGACATCAAAAGCTCCATATATTATTACGATGATTCTAGTAGGGTAGCCTCAGCGTCCATCCAGATCGGAACCAAAGAGTTTACATGGGAAAAACTGAAACCGCGTGCTCGGGCCACTTTCGCAAGGGAATCGGCACAGACATTTAAAGCACGAGGTGTAAAAGAGATATTAAAGTTAGCAAAAGTGGAACGTAAATGATTGAACTCATCAATTTCTGAAGCCAAAGCAAGCCATTCTTCCTCTTCCTCGATCAGCTTGACCATCTGGAGGCAATCTGATTCGAAGGACATAGATAATTCTCCCAGCTATCGAACGGTCTTCATGGCCCTTAGCAATGTGGTAAATTCAGCATGGAGAGGGGAAAGTGTCCGTTCCTTCATAAATGAGCCAAACATACGCCTTCCGTTCACAAGTTCTATGACACAATCGCCACCAGACATCGCATCCCCGCCTACCCAAGACGCGTCTATCTGACATCGAGGTCGTGTTCCTCCACTTTCTTCATTTTGGGATGGGTTCGGCTGGGTGATGTTAACTTCGCCTATTAGTGAGACCATTTGAGCTACTTTCCAGTTTTCTGCCTCTTGCGTGGCGATCTGGAAGGTGTCAATGGGAGAAATCTCCTTATCATTAAAGACTTTATCATTTCGAGCCTTCCATATAAACCACATTATTATCCATGGAAAAGCCTCTAGGGATTTCTCCCTCGCTCCTACTTCCTTTGCACGCCAAAGAAGGTAATCAAAATTCGCGAATAGAGACTCATTCGGAAAAGAGCCCGCATTGGATGGGATCCCTGAAATTGCCCAGGTCTGGAGCGCTGGAGGACATTCGAATAATAGGTGGTTTATTGTTTCAAAATCCGCTCCGCACCTCGGGCAGAAACGATCAGTCCCGCAGTGACGAGTTGCCAGATTATTACTCACTGGAACACATCCGGAAATGGCCTGCCAGAGGAAATGTTTGATCTTCCTTGCTGTTTTCAAAGTCCATATTTTACTCTTTACCGGTGTGGTACTGGGTTCCAGGACAAATTGAGGGCCCTCCTCTTCCTTCATTTGGTTTGCAAGATCATACCCTGATTTTACCGAATAAATTCTTGACTTTGTATGATTCCAGCAAAAGACGTCCGCCTTGTAGCCTCAACTCGGTTTGATACTCCGAATTAGCGGAATATCCTCCGGTGCTATTAAGTTTTGCAAGCTCTTTGTTCTCCATTCTTTAGTGTTTTGATCGATTAGGTGACCAACGTAGATATAAGGGTCTCGGAAAACGCCGTTATCTAAAGCTGGTCTAGATGGAACAGTTGGAATCCAGCTGTCATGACAGACTCTTGTGTTGAAACTTGAACCTATCGAGTTCCTTAATCCAGCTTGCAGGAGGCTACAGGCTGTAATTATACTTTTCCATCCATACGATGGGGAATTCGCCTTACCCACTTCCATAGGGGTAGAGTATCGAAAATACCTTCCTTTAAGAACTCGAGCAAGGAGTGATGAAGGGAATTGTATTAAGCGCCATAATTGCTTCGCAAGCAGTGCAAGATTGAAGTTCTTTAGATCCCAGAAGCCTAAACCTCCCTTATCAATGGGTGGCATATTTTGTCCCATGCCATCCAATGAAGGCCCCAGTTATTTTGCTTGGTTCTCCACCAGAATTTTGCAATTGCGCCTTTTAGCTTATTAATGATTTCCTGGGGTAGAAAGAAACATGACATGACATAAGTTGGCAGAGCTTGGAAAACTGATTTGATGAGGACCTCCTTACCGCCCTTAGATAGAAGTTTAGCAGACCATTGAAAGTAAGAATTTGTATTAGGTTCATATCAGTTCCTCTATGCTTGTCATTGTAGCATAAGAGGTGTCAACCCATAGAGGTTAAGATTGAAGCATTAAGAATACATGAATCTTCCTACGCTATAGCAAATGTTTTTGAATTAAGGAAATGAAATGCAAGAAGGAAAACAAAGATAGAAATGTGGATCATGGAATGAACTATTAAATGAATGATTAACAATCAAACAATGAATCATTTGGAAGCATTAAACACTATCCTAGAGCATGGGATTCACAATTATGACTAATCCACTCTCGTGGCATTAATCACTTTGTTAATCACCAAATCAAGATCAAACTCTCGTTTGTGATAAGATGGTTAACAAGCATTAAAATCCAATCCCAATTAGTTCACTAATCACCCTAGACATCAACTCTCGTTGGCTAGGCAAGAAAAGCTCACAAAATGTTCGTTTCAAGCAATTCATTTAAACTCGGGTTAGGAGTGAAATGCCTAAGTTCGAGACTCGAATAGATAAATCTAATATAGCACTAACACCGTTTACTCGAATCTCTCCCTAATGCATGGGATGAGACCATAAATCCTAAGATGTAGCTCTAGATTGGTTTGTCACGCCAACTAGAGCTACCTAATCTAGGTGTAGTTCTAAACTTTGGGTTATCTTATCAAATCTAGCATTAAGAACCAACCTAAGTGAATGATCTAACAAGAATCAACCTAAATCATCATCATCTAATCATCAAGACAATTAACTAATGATGCTAATACACACAATCAATGCTAATCCTTAGGTTAAGATCACTAATCTTGATTAATTCTCTTTCAAGTAACTAATCACTATGCTAATCACTCAATCCATTAACAAACTCTCATTTGTGGATCAATGATTAGCAAGCATTAAGAATATAAACAAGATCAACCAAAATACACCCTAGGCAACTAATCTCCTAGGCTAGGAGCATAAATCCATTGAATAGTTCATCAAGGCATTTCATCAAACACTTGGTGTGCATGAAATGCCTTATGATCTAGATCTACTTTCTCAAACTAGATCTAGCATTAGGAACACTAAACAAGAAAGGAAAGCAAGGATTAAGAACATAAGCATCAAGAATCAATCACCAAATCATCAAAATCAAGCTAAATCTAAGATCCAACAAAAAGGGGCCTAAGGCCTAAACATGAAGAACACAAGAGAAAAAAAGACATAAAGATAGATAAAATGCATTAATATAAAGATAAGGGTGAAGAAATTTTCTCTAGAAAAAAATCATCAATCACCAAATCATCAAAATCAAGCTAAATCTAAGATCCAACAAAAAGGGGCCTAAGGCCTAAACATGAAGAACACAAGAGAAAAAAAGACATAAAGATAGATAAAATGCATTAATATAAAGATAAGGGTGAAGAAATCTTCTATAGAGTGGCATTTGTATGAAGAACAATCAAAATCCCTTCAAAATCATAAGAAGAGTTGGGATAAAACCCAACTCTAGAAAGAAGAAAGTTTGGATCTAAAAAAAAAGGGTTTTCAATATTTAAATGAGTTTGGGTCGGACCGGGTCAACCCGGAACAAACCGGGTTTTGACCCGGTCAAGTCTTTGATACGTCTTCAGTGAATTGGTCATAACTCCTGAACCTGACATCCGAATGACCTGAATCCAACTCTTGTAGACAGCTAACTCGTCCCTATACAACTCTTATGAAGACCGTTTGAGTTGATTCATATCGGAAGGCCTTCTCTTTGCCGGTTATTTGGACGGTATCGTCTTCTCTCGGCCAGACGGACATACGTTCAGAAAATCCGTCTCATCTCCCTATCCATATATCCAAATAACCCGATTCAAACTCCTGTGTAAAGCTGATTCACTCCTCTACAACTTTGGTGAGGACCACCGAGGCTAATCCGGAGTGGAGACCCTTCAATACCGATGTCACAAATCGGTATTGTACATCGGTACTAAGAGAATTTTCCCTCTGTTTCCACACCGAGCAGTTGCACCGACCAGTGACCTCGGTATTGAAGAAACCGTCTCGGCCAGACGGACCTGTCTCTGGTAAATCAGCCATATCTCTCAAACCACACGTCCGAATGACTTGATTCATACTCATGTGGACAGCTTACTCACTCCTCTACAACTTCCATGAAGATCATTGAAGCTGATTTAGATCGGAAGGCTTCCGTCCAGCCACATCTTACCGGCGTGTCGGATGAGTTCTTCCTTCTCTTGATGCTCAACCACTCCAATCATCCCAAATGTCTCCAAAACACCTAAAAACACTCCAAATGAATGCAAGAACTCACTAGGACCTAATGCAAATGTCCTAAACTCTAAATGAGACCTAAATGCAAGACAAAACCGTGATTATGCATGCAAATGGCACAAAACTCTAAGTAAAATGTATGCTTAAACATGTAAAATGCATGAATATCAACCATGAATTAATGCGATTATTCAGGGGCTCTTGAATAAAGCCGAATGCTTGTTTCTTAGACCCACAAATCCTTTCCGGAAGACCCAGTACATTCCCATTCCTCCTTCTTGCGTGATGCCCAGTGTCCTTTAGAGCTCAGCCTTAGTCTCTGGTGCCACTTTGCTTCCAAAAAAGATGGACGATTTTGACAAGTTTAGTAGTTGGCCTGACGCTCTTCCATACCAGTTTATGATCTTCATCAACTCTGCACATTGCAGGACGTCTGCTTTACAGAAGAAGAGAATATCATCCGCAAAGAGTAGATGGGATACCGTCGGGCTTGCTTGTGCTATCTTTAATCCAGTTATACGCCCTTCAGTTTCTGCTCCCCGAAGTTGTGCGATTAGGGCTTCAGTAAGAATAATAAATAGAAAAGGCGATAGAGGATCTCCTTGTCTAAGTCCCCGAGTTGGATTAATATTTCCCTTCGGCTCTCCATTCAGGAGGACTTGGTATGATACCGAGGAAATGCACCATCGTATCCATGAAATCCATTTCTCGTTAAATCCCATTTTAAGCATTAGGGCCTCCAGAAAACTCCATTCTACCCTGTCGTACGCTTTGCTCATATCCGTTTTTATCGCCACAAATTTTGATTTGCAACTAGGGTTTGTTCGTAATGCATGGAAGATTTCTTGTGCGACGAGGATATTATCAGTGATCAAGCGTCTGGCCACGAAGGCCGATTGCGTCTCCGAGATTAACTTTGGGAGGAATCTCTTTAGTCGTTTGCACAAGACTTTAGAGATAATCTTATAGTTTACATTGCATAAGCTGATGGGTCTGAATTCCGTCATCTCTCTCGGTCTCTCCGTCTTCGGGATTAAACAAATATTAGTTTGATTGAGATGGTCGTCGAAGTTTCCGGTGGCGAAGAACTTTTTTACCATCTTAATGATATCCTTCGCTGTCACGTCCTAAAATTTCTGGTGGAATAAGCTCGTCATCCCATCCGGTACAGGCGCTTTTTCAGGATTTATCTCAAAATAGCCTTTTTTATCTCTTCGTCTGACGGAGGCCGTGTGAGTGCGGTATTAATCGCTGGGGAAACTTGCATGGTAACATACCAGAGCGCTTCTTCAAAATCATTTGGTTGCGACAACGTGAAGAGATTTTGGAAGTATTATGTGGCTACCTTCTCGATGCCTTCTTCTTTTTGCGCCCATGAACCATCAGGTTTTTTTAATATTTGTAATTCTATTTCGAGCCCGTCTATGCTTAGTCGTCGCATGGAAATATCTAGTATTACGGTCACCTTCATTTAACCAGATGACTCGGCTTTTTTGCTTCCAATATAATTCTTCCTCCCGGAAAGCAGCACATAAGTCCCATTTTAGATTTAAGATCTCTTCACTCGGGAAGGAATCGTCAGTTTGGGCTTGTTCTAGTAGTCGCTTGATATCTTCTATTTTCTTTGCAGCATTGGATGGATTCAGTCTCTTCCATCTAGATATCGCTGTACGGCAATTCCCGATTTTAGAATGGAAATCTCCTGGGCTGGAGTCGTCGTTCGGACCCCAGCCGTCTATGATGGTATCTTTTAGCCCCGCTTTTCCTAACCAGCGTTTATCAAATTTAAAACCCCTTTGAACTATGCATGGTTTCGATTGAATTTTAGCCAAAATTGGTCGATGGTCTGACCCCCAGAGATTTAGATACTCCACATTAGTGTGGGAAAACAAATGATGCCAATCTTCATTGCCTATAGCTCTATCTAGTCGACATTGGACTCTTTCGGATTTTCTATAGCCAAGCCATGACAGAAAATTACCCTTAAACGGGAACTCAATCATACTACAATTCGATAACATGGTTTTGAAAGGTAAGAAAGATGATTCATGGCGTTTTCTGCCACCTTTCTTTTCATGATTACTTGTGATCTCGTTAAAATCCCCTATCATAAACCATGCCCCTTGTCTCGAGAGGCTCATCCTAGTTAACCGTTCCCAAACATTTTCACAGCACTTAACGACCGGATCACCATACACAAAGGTCATGAATACCTTATGTCCATCAATCACATCTTCAATATCAATCATACGATTATTTGAGAGCAAAATCTTAACCTCAAAAGAATCCATGTAAAAAAGTGCTAGTCCACCGCTTCGACCTTCCGGTTCCACGGTGAACAATTTATTATAACCAAAAGAAATTTGAAAATCTTGCATAAATGAAATTTTTTTTTTAGTTTCTGAAAGAAAAAAAAAATCAGGAGTAAAACAGCGGTGCAACTCCCGGAGGTGCTGCCTCGTCAAGTAAGCTCTCACCCCTTGATAATTCCATGCTATTGTACTCATATCTTCTTACTGGGTGGTTTCTGGGACACCACCGAACCTGATACAGCACAAATTTTGTTGGTTATAATAGACGGATACACCTCAATACGAGGGATGTGTGGAGAAGCAGAAGAAATTAAAGTAATACTCGTCTTATGCTTCTTCTTTGGCGAAGGACGGCCACGAATAGCATTCATCTTCTTTGAAGCCATTACTCCTTTAAGCTCAGGGCTCTTAGGAATTTTCTTTTTTAAGGCCACGTTCAAACCAATGGGGTTTTGTGTTCCCCCTTTGCTAATACTACCATCGGCATGATTAGCTTTTTCCGCATCGTTTTGCATTTGCGACAAGTTCTTACGAACCGATTTTTGGGGATTTCCCCGCGATTTGTTCCTACTAGAGAAACTTGGTGATAATTGAGAAATAGCTTCTATCCTTTCTGCCTCTAAAACAGGTTCATCCCCCAACAAATCATCATTGTCAAGCATATTCTCATCCATTACCAAATCATCACAAACAAGCATCTTATCTAGTTCCTCCTCATTATACAGTGATTACTCATTCTTATCATTTCCCAAAAACATTTCTCTGATATGCTCAAATTAATACCCTAAAAGTACTAAGCAGTAGTTGCAGTAAAGTAGGGGTCGAACACAAGGACTCACAGAAACACACAATAGATTATATAAATGAGAATTAAGCTAAACCAAAAGATGTAATTGAAAGCAATACGTAAATTAAACAAGTTGTAATTCGATTGGTAGAAAGATAGGTTCAGGGTATTTCTCAGAAAATCAATGAATGCAGATAAACTAACTAGTCAAGATTCTCATTTAGCGCGGTTCTTGAACTCAAATCACTAAGGTATAATTAACCAACTGTCGTTGCGAAAACTATCTAAATCTAAATCCTAGGAATTGCAAATCTCTTTGCGAATCCTAAAGTCTAAATCAGCTTTTAAATCAGGTTTGATTTGTTCACAAAACAACTAAACCAAATCTCTTTGCGAATAGTTATTTTGCTCACCTAAAGTTCTATCAGGTAATTAATCGCACTGTCGTGCCTAATCAATTATCCTAAGATCTAAATTCCAGATTCGTCAACCTAGAATTAGCTTTGAACACAACCTAAGGCGAAGAACTAATTCAGATGGTGAATCCTAATCAACTAATCAATCTAGCATTCAGAGAAAACCCTTATGAGAACCCTGAACCTAAAGTGGATCTACTCAGACATGGATATTGAAAACAACATGATTGAATAGATCATCAAAGAAAACAATAGAAAACATGAGTTCAGAGTTGTCTCTCCAAAAACCAAAAGTAGAATCAAAGTAATGAAACCGTAATATGTAAAAGTGGCTAAAAACCCTAAATATAATGTTAAAACACGTTCTGGGGCTTCTGGTAATTAATAAAGTCTTCTGGGCCAAGTTGCAGAGTCTTTAAACTTGTAAAATCACGTTTTTTCCCGTCTGCAGTTGGTGTCGGTCGATACTGGACAGGTGTCGACCGACACCAGTACACTGTGCTCGCCAGACTGGATTGTTTTCACGAAAACTGGCATAACTTTCGATCACACCGTTGGAATGGCGTCAAATCACTTCCAAATGAAAGATAATCCATTGATCTATCTTGTGTCCAAATTTGAGCTCAATCCATCGGGGAAAAGGCCTTCGACAGATGCCAAACTTCTGACATCTCTGCATGACTCTGCTCTTTTTCTCCCAAAATGCTTCGGAATCCTCCAAAAACTCCAATTAAGCTCCAAATGTACCTAAACCTGTAAAAGACTCGAAAATACTACAAAATAGTATAAAGACTCTATAAAACGGACTTATATCATGGCCTAAAACGGGTAAAAACTAAGATATATCAACTCCCCCAGACTTAGCCTTTGCTTGCCCTCAAACAAATAGAAGACTAAACCAGAGAAAGAGGTTTGAAAACACGGAGACTCACCTATTCATGAAACATCGCAATGACCCTTTTCACAAGCACCCAATTGTCACCTAACCAGTTCCAAAACTAACCACCATGTACTTCTCCTTAGACATTCGCAGTTTCCCCAGGCTACACACATTATTTCACAACATCTTTCAAATAAACCCATCATCGCCAGTTTCATCGCTGTGATTAATACCAAGAACCTTCTAGATTCATTCACATACAATATCATAAAAAAAAACCACCCTTTTTCAAACTTTTTGTATCGATTTCTCTCCCCAGACTTATTTATTATTATGTTCTCTTCTTTTTCTTTTTAGATCATGCATATACATATCAAGGTAGGAGACGCGAGTATTGATGGTGTTTGCCACCGAATCCCCGGTTCTTCCCTCTCAAAGTATCAAAGGATGTAGGCGAATAATGGCATCGTAGGAAAATCCTAGCCTCACTTCCAATCTTCTGTGTGATCATTCCTCACTAAGAATAATAATGGCATCGTTGGAAAATCCTAGCCTCTACTTAGGAGAAAATCATTTCATCTTTTATGCTCTTAATTATTAACTTATAACAGGGGAGAGAGATACTATCACTTTTAAACACATGGGTTCTTTTGTCAGATACGAATGGGGAATCAAGCTCTATGAATACTAACCACATCGATGAAGTGCAAAAATTTGGCTCAGGCTTTAAAAGAATTCTGCAGGAAACATGTATGTCTTCTAGTTGACTGGTCAGCCTTTGGATTTTTCATTAGTCGGTCTGTAGCTGATTCTGTAATAGTGGTCACTTAAAAGCAAAGTCAGAACAATAGAATCAAGATTTAGATCATCATCTCCAACAGGTTTTGACTCAATAAAACAACAAATGATTCAAAAACAACTGACTCTAAGAAAAACAAAAACAAAGTCAGCGACTACCTTCCCCAGTCTTGAACAACACTGTCCCCAGTGTTATCTAGTCTAAGATTGGTGAAAGAAAACAAATGGATCAAATGGAAATAGGAGAAACAAGAAGTTACCATGTTGGAACATTGAGTATCGATCGATACACAGCTTGGTATCGGGCGATACCAGGCTTAAATCGATACGATGTTCTCTATATTTGCGAAGGGTGTCGACAAATACCCAAGGGTATCGATCGACACTCAGGCGATTTCGTTGTGCTCCTTATTTATCCTGAAACAGACCCAAAAATGAAAAATAAAAAAGAAAAAGAAATCAAAAACTGACTCACCAGTGGGTTGCCTCCCACCAAGCGCTTGTTTTACGTCACGAGCTTGACCGTACGAACGATCAGTCGGGAGAAGATCGAGAGCTTACTCCAAAACAAGCTCCACAGTTTGACATCGCCAGCTTTAGAGTTCTGCTCATCATGCCTTCCACAAACTCTTTTCCTTTCTCTTTCAGCTCCGAAGTAAGAAGAATTCTAGCCGTAGAGAATGGTTTCGAAGTTCCTTTGCACTTTACCTTGTATTCAATCGAATCTCCATCACACTTCTGAGGGGTTAAAGTCACATAGGGAACACTTGTTACGCCTTTCTCTTCACCTTCTTCTTTGCCTTAGTTGTTTTGACATCTTTCTTGGTGATGACAGAAAGACTATCTAGAAGGTCGATGACAGTGGGCTCGTCCGGAGGCTCTTTCAAAAGATCAATTACCAGCGTCCCTCCTATAACAACATCGATGCAAGAGACACGTGTGGGAGTTCCTCGAGTAGGAATTGCTTCGTAGTACACCTCTTTGTCAATGTATGAGAACGAGATTCTCTTCCTGGGTGTGTCCATAATGGCACCAACCGTAGCCATGAACGGTCTTCCAAGAATCAACTGCGTACGAGATTGTACACTCATCTCCACAACATGAAAATCAGCTGGAACCAGACAGTCTCCTACTTTAACCAGGAAATCAGGGATTATACCATATGGAATTGAGGTGGAACAATTCGCGAATGTGATAGAGGACTTGGGCGGTCGAATATCAGCTCCCAATCTCTCTGCAATTGCCCTTGACATGACATTGACGCTAGCTCCTGAGTCAACGAGAGACTCTTTGAATTCAACTCTAGAGATGGAGCATGGAAAGGAGAATATTCCTGGATCTTCCCTCTTGGTCAACTGCCGCAACGGTAGTGACTTGCTTCTTGCCTTGATAAAGAGTACTTTGATCTCTTCCAGAGTTTCTCTGCAATCTTTGAAGTGACTGAGCAGAGGCCAACCCTCTAGACCTTCTTCAAAAGTCAATGAATGGGGAATCTGTCGTACCATCTTCTCAAAGCCACGCAGCTGCTTTGGAGTGATGGGGGTTTGGAGGTGTTGAGGAATATGATTCAGTTTCATGGGCTTACGAAGTCCGTCAATACTCATACGCAGCTCCTTTGCAGTATCTGGGTGAGTATCGATCGATACGGGGATGGTATCGATCGATGATTGCTCCTTCGAGACGTCCTTGACAGATGCTTGAACGGGTGTCGATCGATACAAGAGGGTATCGGTCGACACCGAGGTGATTTCCGAAATCCTTTCGTTATTCCCAACAAGATTGACAAAAATCTCTGCTATTTGAGTTTCCAACATCTTTTGATGAATACTGAGAGATTCAATTTTCCCATTCAGATCTGTGTACATAGCATCCATCTTCCCGTTGAAATTTACTGTCATCTTCTGTTGTCCCTGAAGAAGCTGTTCAAGCATGGATTCCATCTTACTCTCAGAAGTTCTGGGTGGTGTGGGTGGGCATTGATACCTTTGATCTTGAAATCCATCTCCATCAATGTGGTTAACAAATTCCACTCCATCTTTTTTAGCAAAACGAACAGCCTTCTGCTGCTTGTCCATCAAGAAATCTAACTTAGCATTCACCTCAGCAATCTGACTGCAATCCAAGATACCAGATTGCTTCTTGCGCTCCATGTCTGCATTCTTGGTACTATTGCTAGAAACCAAGTTCTCAATAAGCAGATAGGCATCGTCAGGATACCTCGTGTAGAAATTTCCATTGCTCACAACATATAGAGCCATCTGATACCTCCAATCGACTCCTCTGTAGAAAGTACCCAGCAGCTGAACTTGAGTGAAACCATGGTGCGGACATTCTCTCTGATACGACTTGAAACGAATCCAAGCAACCTTGAGTGCCTCAGACTCTCAGTCGGTCCTTGAGAGAACTGAGAAATCTTGTCTAAATCTAAATCCTAGGAATTCCAAGTCTCTTTGTGAACCCTAAAGTCTAAATCAGCTTTTAAATCAGGTTTGATTTGTTCACAAAACAACTAAACCAAATCTCTTTGCGAATGGTTATTTTGCTCACCTAAGGTTCTATCAGGTAATTAATCGCACTGTCGTGCCTAATCAATTATCCTAAGATCTAAATTCCACATTCGTCAACCTAGAATTTGCTTTGAACACAACCTAAGGCGAAGAACTAATTCCGACGGTGAATCCTAATCAACTAATCAATCTAGCATTCAGAAAAAAACCCTTATGAGAACCCTGAACCTAAAGTGGATCTACTCAGACATGGAGATTGAAAACAACATGATTGAATAGATCCTCAAAGAAAACAATAGAAAACATGAGTTCAGAGTTGTCTCTCCAAAAACCAAAAGTAGAATCAAAGTAATGAAAGCGTAATGTGTAAAAGTGGCTTAAAAACCCTAAATATAATGTTAAAACACGTTCTGGGGCTTCTGGTAATTAATAAAGTCTTCTGGGGATTTAAATAGTATATATATACATATCCAAAACAAATAACAATTCTAAACAAAACTATAATATATTTATAGTGGATAAGAAATTAATAAAAGACATATGGTGATATTATATTGCCAAAACGACGAAGTATTGTAGTCAACTAGAACATATTAATTTTACAATCAAACTTTAATATTGTTTGGACTTATTATTATCTTACATAAGTTGGTAACATAATAATCAAATCATTATTTCAGGCATGACTATAAATTTAAGGCTAATTTGTTCATTTTTAAGCATCAATAGCATGTGCTTCATTTTCATTTCTTTCCGATATCAAAATTTTTGAGATTTTCAAAGTATATTGTTACAACATTCATTCTATTAATTCGTTATAAATATTTCATTTGTCAACTCATAATGATAAGTTATCCTCAAAGATATTTGTTTCAAACAATTAAGGAGAAACATAAGAAGAATAATGGATTCAAACAAATGTGCTTCTTGCAAGGTTTTACAATCACTACAAGAAAATATGCGATTACCAACAAAATTTTACATCGAATAGTAGCCGTCGTAAATTTACATCGGGTTTACGACGATATTACTACTCATTTTAAATTCAAAGTAATGTCGTCGTAAATATTGGTCGTCGTGATATCGTCGTAACTGTATGTCGCAATTACGACGATATTACGACGATTTTTTATATCGTCGTAATATCGATGTAATTGTATATCGATATTACGACGACATATATTCGATGTAAATTACGACGAGTTTACGTCGATTGTGTCTAGGTAGGTGAGCACATTTTTAAGCAGGGTTACCTAATTATTTACATCTAATATATTTGTCGTAAATCCGTCGTATATGCGATGTAAAATCGTTGTAAATTTTATTTGGATGTAAATTCGATGTAAACTTTCGATGTAAATCCGTTGGTAAATTCTAAAAATTTCTATAAATACTAGCGTACTTCGAACGAAAGTTATCACAAAAAAAAACAATCTCTTATAAAAAAATAACACTTCAAAAACTACGAAGATGGATGTATACGCAAAAGGATTCAGAGGGATCGTTGACGAAAGAATTCCAAGAGGGGCTTGAAATATTCATGTATCAGGCCAGAAATATGCAAACAACCCTCGAAAGCGGTAAGATGTTCTGTCCTTGTCGTAAATGCAAGAATACGAGATATATTTTTATTGAGACGGTGTGGAAGCATTTACTAAAGGGAGGGTTTATGCCGCAATATTATGTTTGGTATCAACATGGAGAGGATTTTGAAAGGAGTTCTACTGATCAAGCTGATTGTAGTAGTAATTATCAAGGTCATGTAGATTTTGATCAGGGTAGTAGTTATCATCATGGTCATGAAAATCAATTTGATCAGCAGGGTCAAGATCATGATAGGATGCATGAAATGGTCAATGATGCATTTCATGAAACAAATGTTGATAATAGTGTTGAGGAACCCAATGTAGATGCGAAGCGGTTTTATGATATGCTAGCCGCTGCAAATCAGCCACTCTACGATGGATGTAGAGAAGGTCAGTCTAAATAGTCGTTAGCAGCTAGGATAATGACAATTAACTATGAGATACAGAAGTTGGTGTTTAGTCTTGGGTTGCCTTATGAGATGATAGATGTATGTGTTGACAATTGTATGTTGTTTTGGAAAGATAATGATAAGCTGCATGAATGTCGATTTTGCCAAAAGCCGAGATTCAGACCACAAACTTCTGGGCGTAGTAAGATACCGTACCAACGGATGTGGTATCTTCCTATAACTGATAGGTTGAAACAATTGTATCAATCTGAAATCTGAAAGGACAGCTGGATCGATGAGGTGGCATGCAGAACATTCGCAGAGAGAAGGAGAAGTGACTCACCCGTCAGATGCAAAAGCTTGGAAACACTTTAACACGGTACACCCGGAATTTGCTAAATTTAAGTGAAATGTGTATCTTGGCCTCTGCACAGATGGATTTAGTCCATTCGGTATGTCTGGTAGGCAATATTCTTTATGGCCAGTAATCCTAACGCCATACAACCTTCCTCCAGATATGTGCATGCAAAGAGAATTTTTATTCTTGAGTATATTAGTACATGGTCAGAAGCATCCGAAGCGTTCCCTTGATGTGTTTTTGCAGCCTCTCATACATGAGTTCAAACAGTTGTGGTCTACAGGAGTTCGTACATACGACTGTTCGAGGAAGAAAATTTTTACGATGCGTGCTGTGCTTATGTGGACAATAAGCGACTTCCCTGCATACAGGATGCTATCAGGTTGGACGACGCATGAGAGGTTATCTTGTCCGTATTGCCTCGATCGGACAGATGCGTTTCAGTTGAAACATGGTCGAAAAACATGCTGGTTTGATTGTCACCGTCGGTTTCTACCAATCAACCATCCATATCGGAGAAACAAGCGATTGTTTAGGAAGAACAAAATCGTGCGTGTCCCCCCACCAGTGTATCTATCTGGAGAAGATCTAGAAGCACACACTACAAGAAAAAAGGCTTTTCTTAGCGGCTGAATAACGCTATCTAACGATACCATAGCGTTTTAACAAGCGCTGTATCATCGCCCGTCATAATAGGTCAGACACTTTAGATAGCGGTTATTCAGCCGTGCTATCGTATTGTCATATACTATAACGCATTTTATTATGCAATTAAATAGTATTTAATAGCGTGTTCTTTTTGCTATTATTTACATTATTAACAGCGTTTGAGAATTGTTATTTTTAATATAATTATAGCAATTATGTTATTGTAATTGTTTTTTAGTATTGTTTTTATATGAATTTGTTACTATAAATAAAAAAATATATATATATATATATATATTATGTATTATATATAATAAGACATATATATATATATACGATTATGGGTTTATAAACAGAGATAAATTAAAAAAAACATATTAAAAAGAAATAACCATATTTTATTATATTTTATATGCAACATGATACATAATACAAATTACAAAGTAAAACTACATAAATAAAATATAAGTTCATACAACATTGGTAATTGAACTTGTGAAATTGATCTTTTTGCCACTCTTGTATCTCAAATCTTTGAAGCTTCTTCTTCAGTACTGTGGACATACTCGGCTTCTTTCTGCAATTCAAACAAACTTTTCTAATCAATACAATCAGTAGAAAGAACAAACCTCTTTAGTTAGTCCATAATTAGAACTTTCATCATACTAAATTGGGAAAATAAGAACAGCTACATGTGTAATACAATCCATGAAGGAACAATGCAAGTTTATATGAAGGAACAATACCATATAAAAGAACAACTACATGTGTCTCCTCCGAATCGTGGAGACTGAAATTTTACACACGGTTAGTCAAAATAAGATGAATAATTAAATGTATTTTACAGTTTACACACTTTTGGTAATTCAGGAAACACTAACTAGAGACAGAAGTTCAAGACACTAACTAAATGAAAAGCTTCTGCCGAAAAATTCGATCGAAGAGTTCTAAAAAAAATCTCAGTTCCAAGAAATTGAAATTCAGAAGATGGAGAGAGTAAAGGTTTCAACTTTACCAGGAACATCAATGGCAGCTTGCGAAATCAGAGATTTTTACGAGGAACATCAATGGCAGCTTGCGAAATCATAAGAATAGGACCATCTCATTGCAAGAAAAAACTAGCCTAGAAAACAATAGATAGACGGAGATTTTTACTTCTGATTCTTTTCATTTTCGCTCAGATCTCTTAATCTTTCCTCCGTTTCTCTGAAAATGGTTATTTAAGTCAGCATTGGTTGAGTAGATGAATCACAACAACCAAAAACTCACTAAATGAATGCTATGAAACCTGATTTGGTTATCGAGGGCTTGCTCCTCGAGGGAAAGGTGTTCGATTTCTGCCTGCAAGGAGAAAACAAGATCATTAATCAATCGAAGCCAGAATCTAAGTCTTTTTCAAATTTTGCTTTGCCGTTAAAGGAGGCGTCTTCTTCGTTCAAGGAGGCTCGGAGAGAAGAGAAGTGAGACGAGGAAGAGGAAACGACGAAGAGAAGGGTTTGAGACGAGGAAGACAAATCTAACGGAGAGAAAGAAAAGTAGAGGAAGGAAGAAATAAGATTTGG
>PKML01043578.1:26099-39370 GCA_002933935.1 Eutrema yunnanense | reverse complement strand
GTGTCGATCGATACCAATGGGGTATCGATCGATGCTAAGGCGATTTCGAATTTTGCTCCTTGTTTATCCTGACACAAACTCAAAACAAACGAAAATAAAAACCAAAAATGACTCAAAGACAGACTCACCAGTGGGTTGCCTCCCACCAAGCGCTCGTTTAACGTCAATAGCTTGACTGTAACGCCCATCAGGCTGGATAAGAGTGAGAGCTTGCACCAAAACAGCTCCACAACTCGACATCGCTATCTTCAGAATTCTTCTCATCATGCTGTCCACAAACTCCTGTCCTTTCTCTTTCAGCTCAGAAGTAAGAAGGACCCTAGCCTTAGAGAATGGCTTGGAGTCTCCTTTGCACTTGACCTTATACTCAATCGAATTCCCATCGCACTTCTGAGGTATCAAAGTGACATGGGGATTCTCGACCTTCTTGCTCTTGGCCTTCTTCTTTGTTGCCTTGGCATTTTTGACAACTTCCTTGGGGATGCTGGGTGGTTCAGCTGAGACGTCTGCGATAGTAGGCTCATCAGGAGGTTCTTACAAGATGTCAATTGCTAGCGACTCTCCGGTGACAGCCTCGATGCTAGAGACATGTGTGGGAGCAACTCTATGGGGAATGGCATCATAGTAGACATCACCGTCAATGTAAGAGAAGGAGAGCCTCTTATTAGGTGTGTCTATGATCGCGCCAGCAGTAGCCATGAACGGTCGTCCCAGGAATAGAGAAACATCAGATCCTTTGCTCATCTCCACAACCTGAAAGTCAGTGGGCACCAGACAATCTCCTACTTTAATAGGCAAAGCAAGGATAGTACCGTATGGAGGTGAGGTGGAAGAGTTTGCGAACGTGAGAAGCAAAGTAGGGGGTCTTATATCAGCTTTCAATCGTTCAGCAATTTCCTTTGACATCACATTGACACTAGACCCTGAGTCAACGAGAGACTCTTTGAACTCGATTCCAGAGATAGAGCATGACACCGCGAATTTCCCTGGGTCTTCCCTCTGTTTCAATTGCCGCGGCTGTAGTGACTTGGGTCTTGCCTCGAGAAAGAGTGCCTTGATTTCTACCTCAGTTTCTCTGCAGTCTTTGAAATGACTCAGCAGAGGCCAGCCCTCTAGAGCTTCTTCAAAAGTGAACGAATGAGGTATCCTTCGTACCCTTTTCTCAAAGCCACGCAGCTGCTTTAGAGTGATAGGATCTCTGAGATGTTTAGGCACATGATTCACTTTCTTGGGTTTGCGAGCTCTTTTCTCAGCTCGTTCCTTAGGTCTCGCTGCCTGACACTTCGTTTCATAGTCTTCCCAAAATTGGGCGATATTGAATCTTGCTGCTACTACTTGAGGCTCCTCAGTCGAAATCTCATGTGTTTTCACAGTTTCTGGCTCTATCTGCGAGGGGTATCGATCAATACCAGGCAGGGTATCGATCGATAGTGCCGCTTTTGAGTCGTTCCTGGCAGATACATCTTCATCAGAAAAAAGCTTCACGTTCGGGTTATCCAGCAAATACCTTAATCTAGCAATCTCCCATTCCTCCCTTGTCAGCTTAGGAACTATAGGATAAGGCATCCTGGGTATATACACTCGTTCTGAAACTACCTTAGGCGCCACAGTCAAAGTCTCAGTTGTCTCCTCAGAAATCGCCTCAGTATCGACCGATACCAATGGGGTATCGATCGATACACGGGTTTTTGAAGTATCCCGTTTCAGAATTGTAACCGGCATCGATCGACACTTGATGGTATCGATCGATGCTCTGGAAATTTCATGCTCCTCATCGAAATTTCCTGTAGTTGAGGTGATGGCATTGACGTGTGCGTCGTGTGGATGAACTGTCTTTCCCTTGGCGTTTGCAGCAGACTGAGCTACTTGCGTTGCCATCATCCTGTGACTGGTATTGAGAGCCTCGATTTTTCCATTCAGATCAGAGTACAGATGGTCAAGCTTCCCATTGAAATCCACCTGCAACTTCTGTTGTCCCTGAAGAACCTGTTCCATCATGGATTTCATCTCGTTGTCTGCGCACTTGGGAGGAACGGGCTGGTACGAAGAGTTTCCATAATTGCGAGTGTTGTTGCTGAAGTTCCTGTTGTTGTTGTACCCAAATTGTTGACCCTGAAATCCAGAACCACCAATGTAGTTACAATCCTCCACTTCATTCTCAGCAGCAAAGTGGACGGCTTTCTGATTCTTTCCGATTAGGAAATCCAGCTTGGCTTGAACTTCAGCAATCTGTGATGCATCAATTCCTCCAGCTTGCTTCTTCCTCTCGAAGTCAGCATTCTTGCTGCTATTGCTAGACGCCAAGTTCTCAATTAGCACAACTGCATCATCTGGATATCTGGTGTTGAAATTTCCATTACTCACAGTATCTAGAGCCATCTGGTACCTCCAGTCGATTCCTCTGTAAAATGTGCCCAGCAGCTGAACCTGAGTGAACCCATGATGTGGACAATCCCTCTGATAAGACTTGAAGCGAATCCAAGCAGCCTTGAGTCCCTCTGTTGGTCCTTGAAAAAACTGGGAAATCTTGTTCCTGAGCTCTTCAGATCTCGCATCATCGTAGAAGTTGCACAGGAATGCTCTCTTCGTCTCATCCCATGTAGTTAGAGAGTCAGGAGCTAACTGCTTCAGCCAATAAGCAGCGTCTCCACCAAGAGAGTATGAGAAGAGTTTGCAGAATAGGAACTCATTGGGCACTCCATTCTACTTCATCCCAGTGACCAAGTCCTCGAACCTCTCGATATGATCCATGGGATGCTCATGAGGTAGGCCATGGAATGGGCTCTGACTTACGAGAGCGTAGTACGCAGGCTTCAGCTCGAAGTCATTCCTCTGAAAAGTCGGTATGCGAATCGCAGATCGATTGGCATAGAACTGATCAGGTCTGTTGTGCTCAGCAAGTGTTCTACCTCGATCACCTGCATCATACCCAACGTTGGCGCGCCCAGCTGGCGCGACAATATCAAATACAGCAGCAGGGACAACGACGTTTCCAGCTTCATCAATTCGCTGCCCTCTCTCATTACACACATGACCCTCTTGGTCTCTCAGAATTCCAGCCTCATCAGCTCTTAAAACCACTGGGTTGTTCATCCCTGACGTTTGCTTGGTCTTTCTGTTTGTGCGTTCCACAAGCGCTAGCTGTTCCAGTGACAGTTCAACTAGCTGAGTGCTCTTGTTGCTCCTGGTTTCACGAACATGCATACACCTGCAAACAAAACACTAGGCAAAGCACGTAAGTAACCAGAAAAATACGTTGAGTATCGATCGATACCAACAAAAGAAGACGACGAGTATCGACCGATACTACAGAGTATCGATCGATACCGACGAACTTAGTCAAAATTCTAAACTAAAATCTAATGGCGAATTGAGTCCCCGGCAATGGTGCCAAAATTGATATGCTCAATTTAATACCCTAACAGTACTAAAGCAGTTGTTGTAGTTTAGTTAGGGGTAGAACCACAGAAGACTCAGACAAACGCGCAATAGATTATATAGATAAGAATTAAGCTAAGCCAAGCAGATGTAATTAAAAGCAGTTTAGAAAATAAAAGAGTTGTATTCGATTGGGAAAATATAGGCCCAGGGTTTTTCTCAGGAAATCAATGAATGCAGATAAACTAACTAACATGATTCAGATTTAGCGCAGTTCTTGAACTCAAATCACTAAAGTATAATTAACCAACTGTCGTTGCGTAAATTATCTAAATCTAAATCCTAGGAATTCCAAATCTCTTTGCGAATCCTAAAGTCTAAATCAGCTTTAATAACAGGTTTGATATGTTCACAAATCAATTAAACCAAATTTCTTTGCGAATAACCAATTTGCTCACTTAGGTTCTATCAGGTAATTAATTGCACTGTCGTGCCTAATCAATTATCCTAAGATCTAAGTTCCAGATTCGTCAACCTAGAATTAGCTTTGAACACAACCTAAGCGAAGAACTAATTCAGATGGTGAATCCTAAACAGATAATTAACCTAGCATTCAAAGAAAACCCTTATGAGAAAACCCTAAACCTAAAGTGGATCTACTCAGACATAGAGAATGAAACAATCAATATGCTTGAATAAATCATCAATAGAATTAGAATAAGAAGAGGTTCTTAAGATCTAATCTCGGACGAAGGGAGATTCAGACTTGTCTCAAACCAAAGTATAGAAAATAAAGCTTAGAAAGGCATAGCCTAAACAATGGCTGTAAAATCCTATTTATAACCTAAATCACGAGTTGGGGTCTTCTTGTAAATATCAAAGTCTTCTGGACACTTTTGCAATTCTTCAAAACTTCATAAAAAGTCGTGGCCCATGATTTCTCGACGGGTGTCGATCGATACCAGGGGGTATCGATCGATGCTTGTCGCTCAGATCGGGCACTTAGTCATCAGACTTTACTTTCGCTCCAGAATGCTCCATAGAACTTCAATATCTCCAATAAAACTCCAAATGTGCTATGACCTGTAAAAGACTCTAAAAGACTCCAAAAAACTGTAAAGACTCTATAAAAAGGACTTATATCATGGTCTAAACAGGGTAAAAACTATGATATATCAGCCATCATCAAAAACAAGTGTGAAACTTACTTTATTTCCAGCTAAGCCACGAACTTGATTCTGCAATTCTTCAATCTTGGTCAGCATTTCTGCTTGTGAAGCTTCAAGCTTCAGAACATGCGAGTCTCTAGCATTAAGGAAATCCATCAGAGTGAGTGTGTCCTGCTAACCAGACCTTACTTCTAGTCACCTTCTTTGAGTCAGAACTCTTCTTTTTCTACGAGTAAAACGTACTCAACAAAAGTATATAATTGTTATACAATTTAAAAATACAATACACGAGAAACACACATACCATTTCCATGGATAGACGAAACATTCCTTTCCTGCTGGTGGTGTGAGGAATCTGAGACTTCCTCAGCTCCTTGTATTTCTGACTTTGTACCTGCAATCCGGCAATTACCCAATGTTATTATCTAAATCACCAAGTACATGAAAAAGTAACAACTACATTACCTTAAAAGCTGTGGAAGTCCTAGTCTTCACCCAATTGTTCCAAGACGCAAGAGATTGAATGTTTCTTGGTTTTAACTTAAGCCTCTGAGTGGCACTCTTAGTTTCTCGAAGTTTAGAAACAAGTCTAGATTTAGAAGCCCTCCAGATAGAACCCATCTGCTTGAAAACACATTCTCTTTGCCAACCATCTTCCAAATCAAACATTGCCTACAAAAAAATTACAAAGTTAGACATAAACTCTCATGAGTTTTGTAAATTAAAACTGAGTACCTTAATTTCCTCCCACATTGTATCCTTAGTTGCACATTCAACTGCCCTCTAATCATCAACTAGTATCGGTACATGTTCCCTCACAAGAGGACCAAGAAATGAGGAAAGTGTCACTGAACCTGGTCCCGAATGTTCGCCCAACACGGAAAATTCTACAGTTACCTTATCCATAGCCTCTTTTGCCAATTTACGCATCTTAGTCGGCCCTCGTATTCTCCTTTTCTTATTCTCACACTGCTGGGTTTGTTCTTGCTCTCCACTCAATTGGGATGTAGCTCCTCTACTGGCTTGCTGCTCAGTCTCAGCATCATTCTCTGTAGGGTTTTCAACCTCTTCTACTTCTGGAGCCATTTCTTTCTCAACATGTTCATTTCCCTTAGAATGTTCTTCAATTTCTTCGTTTTCTGAATCCACTTCAAGGTCTTCACCTTCCTCCTCATGAATTTGGTCTTCTACCTCATCAACTTGCTTGTCTACCATCTGATCTTTATCCTTTACAGACATCCCAATATCATCATGTTTATCAGTACCACTACCCTTCTTCCTAGTCTTCTGCTGTCGAATTTTTCTCACCGGCAGTTCGGCAGGGCTTACATCCTCACCTAGATTACGCTTGCTACGTCGGACAACAGCATTCGTTGGTCTCGTCTTTGGCATGTTTGACCCTTAAACATGGCAGAGCAAAAATAATCACAATTAGTATAAAAGCTTATGCATGGCAAAACAAATCTCCACAAAAAGAATCTGATGGCTAATATTATATTAAGACCCCTTCACAATCATCCCTAACACATAAACCCTCATCATCAGACAATTGATTTCCCAAATCTTCATTTTGCTGGACTGATATTGTTCCACTAACAAACTCCTCTTCTGTCTCCAATTCGTGATATCCCCTCGGTGGCGCCCGCATAACTACATACCACGATGAGGAGTCATCTTCTCTAGAGTAAAAAACCTGTTTTGCTTGCGATGGCAGAATGTATGGATCTTGTAGAAAAGATGATTGGTTCATATGGAGGTTCACCAGCGTAAAGTCGTCTTCTTCTTTCATACCATTCCCTCTGTTTGCCCAAATGCATTTGAATAGTGGAACCTGGAACATGTGATAGTCCAGCATAATGATCTCCTTTATAACTCCGTAGTACACAACCATGTCAGCCATTTGTCTACTATCTCGGGCACTAGATCTACACATACTGAAAGCTTCATATGTCACTCCACTGTTTTGAGTCTTCCGCTTTACGTCATCTCTATGAAATCGATGGCCATTAATGACGTACCCCTTATAGCTTTGAGCAATATGTCTCGGACCAAATGCCAACCATCTCAGCTTGGTGGAATGACACTCTGAATTAGTTGGTATCTAATCAGAAAGTTACAGTATTAGTCAATTTGTAAAGATTAAGATAAAATTTAAACTGAAATGATATATGTATGTAACTTTGTCCAAACCTTTGCCTTTATCCACTCTGGAAACCTTTCGGTATGAAGTTTCCAACAAAGAGTTTCGTTTCTTGCACATCGGACATCAGTATCTTGCAATTCTTCTAAATGCATTCTGGTTCACAAGAATAAGTTATTATTCATAGATTATCAATAATCAATGACAAAATAACAAGATATAATTGTCAAATAGAGTTGAACTTACTCAATATAAGGATCCATAACTGCTGTGTTCATTAAAACATACCGATGAGCTATGTCTCTCTCCTTATCTGAAAGTGTAACTTCTTTTGGCTTCTGAAGTGGACGGCCTTCAAGGATGTGTTCATCAGAAGCAACATCTTCATTACGGTTTAGGGGTTCTTGAATTGATAGAGTATTCTTGAGGAACTCTAAACAGAAGGAAATGCATTCTTCAGCCAAGTATCCCTCTGCCATACACGCTTCTGGCCTTGCAAAATTTTTAACATATGCCTTCAGAGTTTTCATGTACCTACAGCTCAATCCCATAACAGTTTGTCATTAATACAAACCGTTAAACATAAACTAAAATATCATTCATAACAATCTAATAGATAAAGAGATAAAAAAAAAGAGTACCTCTCAAACGGATACATCCAGCGAAAGTGTACTGGTCCACCCAAGCGTGCCTCCCTTCCTAGATGTATAGGAAGGTGGAACATAATATCGAAAAGTGAAGGAGGAAAGAACCGCTCCATTTGGCACATGGTCTCGGCAAACTCAGACTCCAGGGAAAGCAGCTTCTCTGGATCAATAACACGCTGGCACAACCTGTTGAAGTAGTTGCATAATCGAGTCACAGCAACCCTGGGTCCTTTTGGCAGCAATCCTCTCAACGCCACAGGCAATAGATTTTGCATAAGGACGTGATGATCATGCGACTTCATACCACTAATAACAGGAGGATCAAGAGAAATACAATTAGCTATATTAGCACAGTATCCATCAGGGCCTCTGAACTTAGATAACCTCTTGCAGAATCGAATCTTTTCTTCCTTCGAAAACCAAAAAGCTGCTGGCGGCAAGTAAGTTCTCTTTCCCCGTATCTGTGTGTGCAAGTTTCTTCTAATACCCATATCTTCTAAGTCTTTTCTTGCCTTGACTCCATCTTTTGATTTAGCACTATTCATCAGAGTAGACAATATAGCATCTGACAGGTTCTTCTCCACATGCATCACATCGATGTTGTGACGAACCGGCAAATCCTAAGACAATAAATCAAACGGGTTAGCAATCGAAATAGATTTTAATAATAAAAGTATTAAGTCGGTACTAAAAACAACTAACCTTCCAATATGGTAAGTCGAAAAATATTGATCGTTTCTTCCACCGCCATTGATCAGTGTCCTCTTCATATTCTTCATCTGAAACCACATCATCTTCACATAACTCAGCTCGTTTTCTTTTACTATCCTTACCTAAAGGTCTTCCAAAGTCATTCCTAAAATTCTTAATCGCCTCAAATATTTCTGCTCCGGTTTGAATTTTCCTTATAGTCCCGTCCTCAACAGTGTTATCAAACCATCCCTTTCTGCGTCTATAAGGATGTCCAGGTCTGAGTCGTTTCCTATTGCCCAAATAGACATACTTTATACTAAACTTCAGCCACCTATGTGGTGTATCCTTCCCACATACATTACAAGCTTGTTTTCCCTTCACTTTACATCCAGACAAAGTCCCTAAAGCTGGATAGTCACTGATACTCCACAACAACAAAGCTTTAAGTGTGAATTTCTCTTTTAAAAATGAGTCATACACCCCAATACCTTCATTCCACAAGTCCTTCAAGTCATCTATTAATGGTTGTAGATAAACATCAATGTTGTTGCTCGGTGCAGTTGGTCCAGGGATTAACATAGTCAGCATGATATTCTCAGCTTCCATACACGTTGTTGGAGACATGTTATAATTCACTAACAACACTGGACAGGTACTGTATTTGGTGTTCTGAATAGAGAAAGGGTTCATACCATCAGTAGAAATACCTAGCCGAAGGTTTCTAGGTTCATCAGCAAACTCTGGCCACTTCTCTTTCACCTGAGCCCAAGTTATAGAGTCCACTGGATGTCTCATTGTACCATCTTCTGTTGCATTGCTTAAATGCCAACGCAAATCTTCAGCAATTCTTTTTGATCTAAACATCCTACTGAATTTTTCCTTGATCGGAAAATACCTAAGGACCTTCGCAGGAATTCCCTTCTTCACATCACCACTGTGCTTATCCATTTCCCATCTTGAAGCACTACATCTTGGGCAGCTTTCCATCTTATCATACTGCTTCCTATACAGAACACAATCATTCTTGCATGCGTGAATGACATCATAACCAAAACCAAATACCTTCAAGAACCTCTTAATCTCATATGTTGACTTTGGAAGCACATTATCTGCAGGTAGCATGTCATGGACCATCGTCAATAGCTGATCAAAGTAGTTCTCTGACATCCCGCTCTTCGCTTTTATGCGGTAGAGGCCCATGATTGCAGAGACCTTGGTGTAATTGGGACAAGTCGAGTACAATGGTGATTCAGCATCATTCAACTTCTTACTAAACTCAAATTCTTCAGTAGTTAAACCATCAGCAAACTGAGATCCAATGGGCTTCGGTGACTGTGGACTCCCTTCACCATCAAAATAAGCTGTCCTAAACAGCTCATAAGCCTCCAAATCAGAAGTTTGATCATCATCCTTCTTATCTTCCATTCTGTCCCCATGTATACTCCACACTGTTTTCCTCTTGTACTTATGATCCATTCCCCTAATCACTAAATGATCGAATACTGCATCGACCGGTTGATGGCAAACATTACGGCAATCGATGCATGGACAGAAAATCTCGGTACGATAATCCAAACTACTTGCTGATGCATTCACAAATGTTCTTGCTCCTTCAGCATACTCAAGGCTATTCCTGTAAAGAAAACATAAAATCGAATTCTCAATTGAACTCAGAAACACAATTGAAAGAATATGACAGAGAGGTTCATACCTTGGAAGCCAAACCCATGACTTCTCCATATTACTCCAAAAACACAACAGCTCCTCGACCAATTATACGTACATATGTGAGCATAAATCCATTGATCAGACACTCAAATAACTAACATATTCAATCTGTTAAACCTTGCCAGAACAACAAATTGAATAAAAAGAGAGAAGGGTTCACTATATTACCGAATTCACAAAAGTATTCTGCGACAAAGAAACTGTAAAAATCACATAAAGAACATGATAAAAGAAAACGATTATTACTCAACTGTAAAATACAAAACCCAATTTGAACCTAAAAACCCTAAGAAAATCAAATACCTTCGACTGTGATGCCTGAACCAAAGCTTCCTACAAAAAAAGATAGAAGAAATCGAAAAGGGTTAGTAGCTGACATGTGAAAACCCTTAATCGATAAACCCAAACCCAGAAACTCGAATTTCAACTTCAACCTCAAATTATACCTGAGAAATTGGAATCAGGACGCCGTCCACGACTATTGCTGCCCTGATTTCTAAAGTTTATCACGGCGACGGCGACAGTCTTTCGTTGACTATAGAGAGAGGCTACAGTTTTTTTGTTTAGGTCTAAGTTAAGAAACACGAGAAAAATGGCTAAGTGTTTTGTTTTTTTTTTGGTCTAAGTGGAAAGGCAAAACAAAAACTTACGCGGTCTAAAGTTGAGAGCCAAAACAAAAACTTAGGCGGGCAACTAATTTTTTTTGTTTTGTTATCTCATGTGTTTTATAATATTGAATCTAAAAATAAAATATATAAGTGGTTAAAAAAATTTTTTTGGTCACGACAAAAAAAAACTGTTAAAAAATACTCATATATCATAAAATTCGCCAAAAAAAAATAAAAATGCCTCAGTATTTTTTTTTATATAGTTAAGCTAGAAACACTCTTAAATCATAAAATTCCACAAAAAACTAAACCCTAAACCCTAAATCAAACCCCAAACCCTATGCCTTATCCTTATACGATAAACCTTCAAACCCTACACACTATATCTTCCAATAGTTTTTTTCATCTTCTGAATGTATTTCTTGTTTATATATAGTTAAGAAACACTCTAAAATCATAAAATTCGCCAAAAAACTAAACCCTAAATCGAACCCCAAACCCTATACACTATAGATAAAAGACTTTGTAACTTATCATCATTTCCAATCATTGGCAAACAGTTTCATTTGTTAATTGACAACATAACCTAAATCATAAATCAACATAACTTAAACCCTAAACCAACATAACCTAAACCCTATAAGCCAATTTTCAAAACCCTAAATCAAATATTCAAGACTTAATTTTTCTTTTATTTATAATTTTAAAATTTTTGGTTTATAGATCAGGACAATTTATTTTGTATAATCCATTATTAATTGGGTAATTATAATGAAATTATATTTCACACAATAAACCCTATAAGCCAATGCCCTAAACCGTAAATCAAATATTCAAGACTTAATTCTTTTATTTATAATTTTAAAATTTTTATTTATAGATGAAAGACAATTATTTGTATATTCCATTGTAATTAATTGGGTATTTATGTGTGAAATTATATTTCACACAATAAACTCTATAATCAATGCCCTAAACCCTAAATTATATTTTCAAGACTTATTTTTTTTTTTTTTAAATATTTACATATTAAGGGACAAATTTCAGAACAACATGCGTTTAATAAAATTGATAAGACAAAGAAAACTATGTTTTATTGAATTATCAAAGAGAGAACAATCTCAAGTCGAGATATGGTCACAGACAGTACGAGGTAGATTATCCCAACACATCCAAACCAAAAACAACACAAATCTAAAGCTACACTATCATGACACCAAGGAGAAAAGCTTTGACACTCCTTTGCGAGCTCTCTAATAATCACCTGCGTCAAAAAAACAAATCAAAAGGAAAAGAATAAAAAGAAAGACTAAACTGCAGTCAACAAACCAAGCTAGAACAGCTCTCTTGTTTCAATTCAAATAGCAATAGAGTATGCTTAAAGATGAAAATGCCATGCCTTAGTCTCGACGACGAGCCTTGCCTCGTGAGGACTCTCCTTGTTCTTGTTTTGGCCGTTTCATTGGAGCGGAGTTGCGTTCTTCGTTTCTAAGTTTTTGGACAAGTCTCCGGACCATAGGTTCGACGTCTTCTTCCGGTTCCTCAATACGTATCAAGTATCCCATGGAGCGTCTGTACTCTAGTTCTGTGATCTCCTCCACATCAGTTCCTTGATCAGCAGCTGCTTCTTGTCGTGGCTGTTGCTGGAATTGTGGTGTGCTTCCATATGCTGGTAGTCCGCAAATGATCTCTTTCCTTGCTTGCATTATGTCCTCCTTTTAGTTACTGGTCCAAAAGGCAAACAAAGATCATAAAGGCAGAATTAGGAATTTCGCAAAACAAAAAGCTTGTAATCATCTCAAGCGCGATGTAACCAAAAAGCTACGAATATTAAGAGGTACACAAAAGCACTGAATACATTCCAGAGATCTGCCCGTGGTGATGAAATCTCAGTCTCCAAGGTGTTCAGTGCTTTTGTAGTATCTCCTAACAAGAAGAGAGCATCACATACACAAATATGTATTTGAACACATCATAATCAGAACCTAAAGCAACCTAAAGCAACCTAAAGCAACATAAAGCAATACTCAAATGCAGAACATAATCAAACCAATGCACATACAAAAAGATGAAATCGAAGTTAAGTATCTAAACCCCTAGATGTTTTAAGTATCTAACACATATAGAAATCGAAGCAGCAAAGATATTCTACAAAATAAGAGATGAAAAATCAATGAATAAGAAACTAATAAATCAAGTTAACCTATATCAACTTCAGAGTCAGTAATCCAAACCATAATATACAGTGATGAAGACAAAATCTCCAAAATAACAATCTCAAAATTGATAGAGATGGATAGAGGAACGAACGACGAGCTGAATCTACTAAGTGGTTTAAACAGATTAGGAATTAGAGTAAAGCAAAATAACATAATCAAATCAATCCATTGGACATGACATAGTTCTAGAGATGAGAATTTCAAAAGTCGAGTGGAAAATCGATAGGTTTTAGACCAAACAAGTTAGTGATATTCTACAAATTGTTAAGCAAATCCGAAACAAATAAGCAAGGATTAAAGGACGACAAAAGAAAAAGGGGTTTTTTGAAATCTTTTTTACAAGGAGAGATTAGAGAGAAAGGGTCTTCGATTCTGGAGATGCCCAAATGAAATGGACAAGATGAGATCTGGGTTCGTCGGAAAAACCAAAGGAAGAAAGAAAGAGGATTTAGGGTTCCTGAGTTTCGATTCTCGGTAAATCAAGTTTTTTTTCCCGTCGAAATGGAGAGAAATGAGCAAATCTTTGAGACAAAAAGATTAGGTTTAGACTTATAAATTTTTTGGGAGCTCATCGACCAAAAACAAAAAAATAAGCGGGCAAAAAAATGAAGTATCCCGGTTCACCTAACATAGCACTAATCAAATGACACATGCAATTAAAAAGGAGGATATGAGCAAAAAATAAAAAA
>PKML01043578.1:15517-26088 GCA_002933935.1 Eutrema yunnanense | reverse complement strand
TAGCCAAATTCTTCTCACCGGCTAGAACCGCCAAACTTCGCAATGAGATTTCAAGCTTCACACAACGGTCTATTGAGTCTTTCAACGAGGCTTGGGAGAGATTTAGAGGCTACACTTCTCAATTCCCACATCATGGCTTCTCCAACGCCTCACTTCTTAGTACTCTCTACCGAGGGGCTTTACCTAAGATTTGAATGCTACTTGATACGGCATCGAATGGTAATTTCCTAGCTAAGGACGTGGAGGATGCAATGGAGTTGGTAGAAAACTTGGCTCAAAGTGATGGCACCTATGACGACGATTATGACCGTGCCATAAGGACCACGAGTGACTTTGATGAGAACAAGAGAGCCAAGGAAATGAAAGCCTTGAATGAGAAGTTGGATAAACAAGCCGCCATGATAGACAATTTTCTTGTGGTTTCAAAAGAGTCTCAAAAGGCGGTCCATTTCATTGGTGAGTACGAGAACAATCAAGCTTGTTATCAAGAGGAAGCCGTGAAAACACAAGAGGAAGTGAATTCTACGTGGGGAACCAAGGTAACTTCCAAAGACAAGGGTTCAACCAAACCTATAGGAATCCACAAGACCAACTTTACCATCAACAATCTACTCATGCTCAAGGAGTTCCACAACAACAATTCCAATCTCAAGGTCAATCTTCTAACTCCAACCAACAAGGTTTTGTCTCAAGGAACCAATTCCAAAGGAACCAAAGTGGATTCCAAGGGAACCAAAGTGGATTCCAACCAAAAACCCCACCCGGTTTTCAAGGTCAACAACAAGGGTTTGTGCCCCAAGGTCAAGCACCTACGTCTAAACCGCAAGAGCTTGACTTGGCCTCCATGTTCCAAAAACTAATCAAGGGCCAAACGGAAACCACTAACAAGGTCATTTGCTCTTACAATGATCTTAATAGCAAGTTTGAGGCATTGAGCTCAAAGGTGCAACTAATGGAGCAAAGGAATGCCGCCCCTTCTTCACATCATCCTCAAGGCTCTTCAAATAGGAAGGCCATACTAACCTCTAAAGAATCTTGCAACACCTTTTCCACTCTTAAAGAGCAAGATCACATTATTGAGGAGTTCCTTGGGTTAGTCTCTAGCCTCAATGAGGACATTAAGCAACAAGGTGGGGAGGTGACCTTTGGGCATGAGAATGATATGGTGTTGGTTGAAGAAAAGAATAACAAGGTTGAGGAGTCCATCAAGGACGTGGCTAGAGTGAAAAACGTAGAGATACTTGTTGGGTCAAAAAGAGAGCCTATTCGCACTCCACCTCCCCCATATTAGCCTCTACTTCCATTTTCCTATCGTTTCCTCAAGAAGGGACAAGAGAAAGTGCCTCCAAGCACAACAAGGATCGAGCCTAAGACTCTCCCAAAGCTTGGAAACCCCGGGAAATTCTCAATATCTTGCACACTTGGTGACACGAATCGACTAAGGATCGCTTGCTCTAGTACAGGTGAGAGAGATAGATCCACGACTTCAACGGATTCACGGGAAGAGATGCTAAAGCGTGGGAGAAATCCCAAAAATTCCTTAGGCCCAATTCCGACAATGAACAATTGAAACGAGGGGGTGACTGCGTTGTTGGGAGAATCCGGGGAAGAAGATGACAAGGCGTGGGAGATGAAATCCCGAAAATCCTTGTGCCCTTGATCACACGAACGACGGATCGAAGGTTGCGTCGAGAGTATGCGGAAGTAATCTCGATAAACCAGAAAATAATTCTATGAATAACCTTCAAAGAATTAGAGAGAAAGAGCATAAACTCTGAAAAATAACTTGATTAAAAAATGGAGTATGTTTCGACAATGAGGGAGACGAGAGAATAAAAAGAAAACAAAAAGACAAGTCAAGAGTCATTCTCGAAACAAGGAGAAGACCCATCGAAAATTACAAAGAAAATAAAGACAAGTTTTTGAATTTAAAAGATAGTTGACCAACTGTTGGAATTCCGCCAGAAATTCCCGCGGAGAATTTACGCCGGAAAGTCCCGCCGGAAAGTCCCTCGGGAATAAATCCCTCAAAATTTCCACCGGAAAATTCCCCGCGGAACTCTCAAGAAGTCGGACCGTTTAGCGGTGTAATCCGTTTGCCTCGTTAAAACCTCTATACGGAAAACCCATTTGGGACAAAACCGTATACAGGAAAAAGAGTACAAAACGTCTTACACAAACGGCCTAACCTCATAGAGAGTTCGAAGACAATGAGGTGAGGACAGGTTGTGTACGTTGATCCTCTTCGTTCCTTGCATCCATGAGTAAGTTCCGAACCGCTCCCGTCAGTTGCCGTGCCTTAGACCGTGTGATTGGTCCCTCGGGAATGATCATCGCGTCTTCTTGAACCTCCGCCGAAGCCGTCACGTCCATGATCATATCATCCCCCTCGTCTTGAAAAGGATTTGCCCTCAAATCTATTTCATCTGCAACATAAGGAATAATATCAGCAACATTAAAACTTGAACTTATCGAATACTTACCTTGGAGATCGAGTTTGTAGGAATTGTCGTTGATTCTTTCCACCACCGTGAACGGTCCATCAACTCTCGGTAAGAGTTTCGACTTTCTTTCCTCCGGGAACCGTTCTTTCCTTAGGTAAATCCAAACCAAATCGCCGGGTTCAAAGACTTTCTTGTTTCGCCCCTTGTTTGCATGTTTGCGGTATTGCTCCGTCTTACGTTCGATATTTGCATTCGCCTTCTCGTGCATCTGTTTGACCATCTCGGCCCTTTTCTTACCATCCATATTCACATGTTCACTCAAAGGTAAAGGGGTTAAATCGAGAGGAGTAAGAGGATTAAAACCATAGACGAGTTCAAAAGGAGAAAACAAGGTCGTAGAATGCTGCGCATGATTATAAGCAAATTCTACATGAGGCAAACAATCTTCCCACGATCTAAGATTCTTTTTAATAACAGTCCGCAAGAGAGCTCCTAAGGTCCTATTAACCACCTCGGTTTGATCGTCCGTTTGCGGATGACACGTAGTAGAGAAACAAAGCTTCGTTCCTAACTTAGCCCAAAGAGTTTTCCAAAAATAGCTAAGAAACTTTGTATCCCGATCCGACACTATAGTCCTAGGCATCCCATGCATGCGAATAACTTCCCTAAAGAATAAATCGGCTATGTTCGATGCATCATCAGTTTTATGGCAAGGAATAAAATGCGCCATCTTAGAAAACCTATCGACTACCACAAACATCGAATCATTACCTTTCTTAGACTTAGGCAATCCTAACACAAAATCCATAGAGATATCTGCCCAAGGAGCACTCGGAATAGGTAGAGGAGTATACAAACCTTGGTTATGACGTTTAGATTTTGCATACTTACAAGTCGTGCACCGGTTGCAAACACGTTCCACATCGCGTTTCATGTGCGGCCAAAAGAAATGATCTTGCACGATATGAAGTGTTTTAGCCACGCCAAAATGTCCCATAAGTCCACCACCATGTGCTTCCCTAATAAGCAAATCTCGCAAAGAAGAGTTAGGTATACAAAGACGGTTCTCGTAAAACAAGAAACCGTCGCTTTGATAATACTTTCCGAATGCAAATTTAGAACAAGATGAGAAAACTTCCTGGAAGTCGGAATCGGTTGCATACGAATCCTTGATCATCTCGAATCCAAGTATTTTTGCATCAAGTGTTGAGATAAGAGTTTACCTCCGAGACAATGCATCGGCAACGACGTTTTCCTTACCTTGTTTGTACTGAATTACGTATGGAAACGTCTCGATGAACTCGACCCAACGTGTGTGCCTCTTATTCAACTTTTGCTGGCTTTTCAAGTGCTTGAGAGATTGGTGATCGTTATGAATAATGAACTCCTTCGGCCATAAGTAATGCTACCACGTTTGGAGAGCTCGGACCAAGGCATAAAGTTCCTTGTCGTAAGTCGGATAATTGAGTGTTGCTCCTCCAAGTTTCTCGCTGAAGAAAGCCACTGGTTTCTTCTCTTGCATAAGTACAGCACCTATACCAATACCAAAAGCGTCACATTCAATCTCGAAAGCTTTCATAAAATCGGGTAAAACGAGTAAAGGGGCGTGAGTGAGTTTACTTTTCAGCAATTGGAACGCATCCTCTTGAGCTTGTTCCCATCGAAATCCCACGTCCTTCTTGATAACCTCGGTAAGTGGTTCGGCAATCGTACTGAAATCACGAACGAATCATCGATAAAATCCCGCCAAACCGTGAAAACTCCGGACCTCGCTAACGGTCATTGGGCTCGGCCAATCGCGGATCGCCTTTATCTTGTTCTCGTCAACCTGTATGCCCTGAGAACTAACCACAAAACCTAAAAAGACAACGTTATCTGAACAAAAAGAACACTTCTTCAAATTGCCAAATAACCGTTCCTTCCTAAGCACATCTAACACCAATCGCAAGTGTTCCACATGTTCGTCTAGGTTCTTACTATAAATCAGAATATCATCAAAGTAGACAACTACAAAGACGCCTATATAAGACCTAAGAACATGGTTCATTAAACGCATAAACGTGCTAGGAGCATTCGTCCAACCAAACGGCATTACTAACCACTCATATAGACCGTGTTTGGTTTTAAAAGCGGTTTTCCACTCATCACCTTCCTTCATCCGGATTTGGTGATAACCACTCTTAAGATCAATCTTAGTAAACACACTAGATCCATAAAGCTCATCTAACATATCGTCTAACCTCGGGATCGGATGACGATACTTTACCGTTATGTTGTTTATCGCGCGGCAATCGACACACATCCGCCAAGTACCGTCTTTCTTCGGCACAAGTAGTACGGGTACAGCACATGGGCTCATACTTTCCCGTATATGTCCTTTAGCCATCAGCTCATCTACTTGGCGTTGCAATTCTTTAGTTTCCACGGGATTTGTTCGATACGCCGGCCGGTTCGGAAGAGTAGCGCCGGGGACAAAGTCGATTTGATGCTCGATTCCGCGGAGTGGTGGCAAACCACTTGGACCATCGTCCGGGAATACATCAGCATATCCCTGCAAAAGAGATGAAACGCTGCTCGGAATATCCGGCTTGGGATTAGTCATACTCGAAAGAGCATCCCTATAAACTAATAGCACAAAAGATTGCCGAGAAACGAGAGCATGTTTTAATTCACTCGGTTTGATAAATAATGATTCATTCACAAGTGTTTTCTCACACGTCTTAGTACCTATACTCTCGGTTTTATCAGAATGAGAGGACGAGGAATCACTTACCTTGCTTTTGCCGTGATTCTTTTCAAGCTTAAGTTGATCGAGATATACCTCATGCGGCGAAAGTGGAGCAACAGTGATTTTTCGGCCGTGATGTTCAAAGGAATGCTTGTTCGTAAATCCGTCATGAACGGCTCTATGGTCATACTGCCATGGTCTTCCAAGTAGGATGTGACCAGCTTCCATAGGTAGAACATCGCACACTATTTCGTCCTCGTAGCGGCCGATTGTCAAAGGAACCGAAACTTGTCGGGTAACTTTGAGCTGTCTTTGATTGTTCAACCATCGAAGGTTATAGGGCCGTGGATGCTTCCTGGTCTTCATACCTAGCTTATCCACTAAAGTAGTGCTAGCAACGTTAGTACAACTTCCACCGTCGATAATTAGACTACATACCTTGCTTTTAACCATGCATCGGGTATGGAAGAGGTTTTCCCGTTGTTCGTTTTCAATGACCGGTTCCTGGGCAAGAAGAACACGTCTCGCCACTAAGAGTTCCCCGTCAACCGCATGCTCTTCATAATCGTCAAAGATTGGAGCGGTTTCCGTCTCTTCTTCATCGTCGGTCACGATTTCACCGTTTTCTAGCATCATCATCGCGCGTGCGTTTGGGCACTTGTTCGCATAGTGTCCTTTGCCCCTGCATTTAAAACACTCAATATCACGGTTACGCATTGGATTTGAATCACCCTTACCCTTGTAGTCATGACCGGAAGTTTGCGGTTTGAAATCCACCTTTGGCTTAAAATCGGTCCTTGGTGGATAATTCGGTTTGTCTCCTTTGGTGAAGCTCGGCTTTGAGCTTGAAGCGTAAGGTTGCCGTGACGCGCCTTTTCTTTTAAGTTGCTGTTCCACTAGTACAGCCTTATGCAACATTTCCTCCAAAGTCGCATACGTTTGCATTTCCATTCGGTCTTGTAAATCGCGGTTCATGCCGGCTAAGAACCGTGCCATCGTGGCAGCACTTGGTTCATCCACATCAGCCTTTAGCATGAGCTTTTCCATCTCCTGGAAATAGTCTTCCACGCCTCTACTTCCCTGACCTAAACGCCTTAACCGTTGGTGAAGTTCCCGGTGGTAGTGTAGCGGTACGAACAGTCTTCGCATAAGCGCGATCATTTCCGTCCATGTCTCCACGGGATTCTCACCGTTGCGTCTCCTGTTTGTCACAATTTGATCCCACCAGTCAATAGCATAATCATGAAACTCAGTAGCAGCTAATATAACTTTTTTATAAGCGGAAAAATTTTGGCAATCGAAAACTAGTTCGATTTTCTTCTCCCATTCGAGGAAGGCATCAGGATCGTTTTTGTCGTAGAACGGGGGAATGCAAAGCTTCATTCCGCCAAGATCATCGTTGTTACGCCTTTGAGGTCGTTGCTGCCGGTTGTGATTTCCCTCGGATGAATCTCCTCGGTCAAAAAACGGGTTGTCCTCCGATTCGTATTGTCGCGGCCGATTTCTCCTCGGTCTCGCCGGTGCGTGACAACTTCCATGTCCTACACTCTGCTCGGATCTCACATCGTAGGCTCCATTGTTCCCTGGTTCAGCGTCTTGATTTCTTTCACCACGTCTTGGCGTACGAACCGCCAAAGTCGCCATTTGATCTCTCATTTCGCGGAGAACTTGTGCCATATCGTCGACCTTTTGATTAACGCCATCAACTTTTTGATTCATCACAGCCTCTCGTTCTCTCCTAGAACGTGATGAAGCAGACTCGCTTTCTTCCGACATTTTGTACCTCACACAGAATTAAACAACAACACGTGAGTGTATGCAAAAATTCAAATTTTTCTCAAGTAACCACAAAAACAGGTGTTTTCCGAAAAACTCAAAACGAAATTCTTTTTTTTTTTTTTGAATTTTAAAAATTATGACAATTAACTTAAGACACAGATCTACTTAGATATATATTTTTTTTGATTTTTTTGAAACGTTTTTGAATTTATAAAAATTGAAACAGACAGAAAAACGAAAAATTTTAAACCCAGAAAATTGCAAGAAGATGAACAGTTCGAATTGGATAAATCTCACCGATTTTGGAGCAAGTGTCTCTGATACCACTTGACACGAATCGACTAAGGATCGCTTGCTCTAGTACAGGTGAGAGAGATAGATCCACGACTTCAACGGATTCACGTGAAGAGATGCTAAGGCGTGGGAGAAATCCCGAAAATTCCTTAGGCCCAAATCCGACAATGAACAATTGAAACGAGGGGGTGACTGCGTTGTTGGGTGAATCCGGGGAAGAAGATGACAAGGCGTGGGAGATGAAATCCCGAAAATCCTTGTGCCCTTGATACCGAGAAGGATTCACACGAACGACGGATCGAAGGTTGCGTCGAGAGTATGCGGAAGTAATCTCGATAAACCAGAAAATAATTCTATGAATAACCTTCAAAGAATTAGAGAGAAAGAGCAGAAGCTCTGAAAAATAACTTGATTAAAAAATGGAGTATGTTTCGACAATGAGGGAGAAGAGAGAATAAAAAGAAAACAAAAAGACAAGTCAAGAGTCATTCTCGAAACAAGGAGAAGACCCATCGAAAATTACAAAGAAAATAAAGACAAGTTTTTGAATTTAAAAGATAGTTGACCAACTGTTGGAATTCCGCCAGAAATTCCCGCGGAGAATTTACGCCGGAAATTTACGCCGAAAAGTCCCTCGGGAATAAATCCCTCAAAATTTCCACCGAAAAATTCCCCGCGGAACTCTCAAGAAGTCGGACCGTTTAGCGGTGTAATCCGTTTGCCTCGTTAAAACCTCTATACGGAAAACCCATTTGGGACAAAACCGTATACATGAAAAAGAGTACAAAACGTCTTACACAAATGGCCTAACCTCATAGAGAGTTCGAAGACAATGAGGTGAGGACAGGTTGTGTACGTTGATCCTCTTCGTTCCTTGCATCCGTGAGTAAGTTCCGAACCGCTCCCACCAGTTGCCGTGCCTTAGACCGTGTGATTGGTCCCTCGGGAATGATCATCGCGTCTTCTTGAACCTCCGCCGAAGCCGTCACGTCCATGATCATATCACTTGGACTCTTGGAAGTCGATGATGCTTTGTGTGACTCGGGCTCAACCGTGAATGTCATTACCTTGGAGATGGGTAAAAGTCTTCGGATAGATAAGTTGAACGATTACCCCTCCACCATAACATTTGGTGACTCTTCTACAAAGAAACCTCTTGGCTTGGTTGAAGACTTTCCTCTCATAATTGGAAAGTGTCTTGTACCAACGGAGTTCGTTGTAATGGAAATGACACCAAACATAAAGCTCTTTCTACTCCTCGGGACTCCATTCCTCAACACGACCGGTGCAAGCTTGGACTTCATAAACAAAATGGTTTTTCTTAAGAATGTGGATGACAAGAAGTTCTACACAATGATGCCTTCTTCCACCGCTCTTTGTGGGATCATTATTTGTGGAGACAATGAAGCCCGAGCCCAGAAAGTTGAGTATGTGGGCGTATGTGAGACGGTGAGTTATGGGATGGTTGAAGAAGCACTAGCTCTAGATGGAAGTTGCTTGAATTCCCTCTTTCACATCACAACGGAGAGTGAGAGTGAAAGTGCTAAGGTTGATAAGAAGAGGACAAAGCCTCGGTCCGAGGAGAGGAAACCAAGCATGCTCAAGGGAATTGAACCCTTGCTAGACCAACCTTCGATCGTGACTGTCATTCCATGGAAACATGAAGAAGGGATGATTGTGACACGAATCGACTAAGGATCGCTTGCTCTAGTACAGGTGAGGTTGATAGATCCACGACTTCAATGGAATCACGGGAAGAGATGCTAAGGCGTGGGAGTAATCCCGAAAATCCTTAGGCCAAATCCGACTATGAACAATTGAAACGAGGGGGTGGCTGCGTTGTTGGGAGAATCCGGGGAAGAAAATGACAAGGCGTGGGAGATGAAATCCCGAAAATCCTTGTGCCCTTGATACCGAGAAGGATTCACACGAACGACGGATCGAAGGTTGCGTCGAGAGTATGCGAAAGTAATCTCGATAAACCAGAAATTAATTCGATGAATAACCTTCAAAGAATTAGAGAGAAAGAGCATAAGCTCTGAAAAATAACTTGATTAAAAATGGTGTATTGTTTTCGACAATGAGGGAGAGAAGAAGATAAAGAGAAAATTCAAAAGAAACAAGTCAAAAGTCATTCTCGAAAATAGGAGAAGACCACATAGAAAATTACAGAAAATTAAATGAAGTTTGAACAACCATTGGAATTCCGCCAGAAATAATATCATCTGCAACATAAGGAATAATATCAGCAACATTAAAATTTGAACTTATCGAATACTTACCTTGGAGATCGAGTTTGTAGGAATTGTCGTTGATTCTTTCCACCACCGTGAACGGTCCATCGACTCTCGGCAAGAGTTTCGACTTTCTTTCCTCCGGGAACCGTTTTTTCCTTAGATAAATCCAAACCAAATCGCCGGGTTCAAAGATCTTCTTGTTTCGCCCCTTGTTTGCATGCTTGCGGTATTGTTCCGTCTTACGTTCGATGTTTGCTTTCGCATTCTCGTGCATCTGTTTGACCATCTCGGCCCGTTTCTTACCGTCCATACTCACATGTTCACTCAAAGGTAAAGGAGTTAAATCGAGAGGAGTAAGCGGATTAAAACCATAGACGAGTTCAAAAGGAGAAAACAAAGTCGTAGAATGTTGCGCATGATTATAAGCAAATTCTATATGAGGCAAACAATCTTCCCACGATCTAAGATTCTTTTTAATAACAGTCCGCAAGAGAGCTCCTAAGGTCCTATTAACTACCTCGGTTTGACCGTCCGTTTGCGGATGACACGTAGTAGAGAAACAAAGCTTCGTTCCTAACTTAGCCCAACGAGTTTTCCAAAATAGCTAAGAAACTTTGTATCCCGATCCGACACTATAGCCCTAGGCATCCCATGCATGCGAATAACTTCCCTGAAGAATAAATCGGCTATGTTCGATGCATCATCAGTTTTATGGCAAGGAATAAAATGCGCCATCTTAGAAAACCTATCGACAACCACAAAAATCGAATCATTACCTTTCCTAGACTTAGGCAATCCTAACACAAAATCCATAGAGATATCTGTCCAAGGAGCACTCGGGATAGGAAGAGGAGTATACAGACCTTGGTTTTGACGTTTAGATTTTGCATACTTACAAGTCGTGCACCGGTTGCAAACACGTTCCACATCGCGTTTCATATGCGGCCAAAAGAAGTGATTTTGCACGATATGAAGTGTTTTGGCAACGCCAAAATGTCCCATAAGTCCACCGCCATGAGCTTCCCTAATAAGCAAATCTCGCAAAGAAGAGTTAGGTATACAAAGACGGTTCTCGTAAAACAAGAAACC
>PKML01043578.1:3712-14677 GCA_002933935.1 Eutrema yunnanense | reverse complement strand
CTTAGTACCTATACTCTCGGTTTTATCAGAATGAGAAGACGAGGGATCACTTACCTTGCTTTTGCCGTGACTCTTATCGAGTTTAAGTTGATCGAGATATACCTCGTGCGGCGAAAGTGGAGCAAGAGTGATTTTCCGGCCGTGATGTTCAAAGGAATGCTTGTTCGTAAACCTGTCGTGAACGGCTCTACGGTCATATTGCCACGGTCTTCCAAGTAGGATGTGACCAGCTTCCATAGGTAGAACATCGCACACTATTTCGTCCTCGTAGCGGCCGATTGTCAAAGGAACCGAAACTTGTCGGGTAACTTTGAGCTGTCTTTGATTATTCAACCATCGAAGGTTGTAAGGCCGTGGATGCTTCCTGGTCTCCATACCTAGCTTATCCACCAATGTAGTGCTAGCAACGTTAGTACAACTTCCACCGTCGATAATTAGACTACATACCTTGCTTTTAACCATGCATCGGGTATGGAAGAGGTTTTCCCGTTGTTCGTTTTCAATGACCGGTTCCTGGGCAAGAAGAACACGTCTCGCCACTAAGAGTTCCCCGTCAACCGCATGCTCTTCATATTCGTCAAAGATGGGAGCGGTTTCCGTCTCTTCTTCATCGTCGGTCACGATTTCACCGTTTTCTAGCATCATCATCGCGCGTGCGTTTGGGCACTTGTTCGCATAGTGTCCTTTGCCCCTGCATTTAAAACACTCAATGTCACGATTACGCATAGGATTCGAATCACCCTTACCTTTGTAGTCATAGCCGGAAGTTTGCGGTTTGAAATCCGTCTTAGGCTTAGAATCGGCTCGTGGTGGATAATTCGGTTTGTCTCCTTTGGTGAAGCTCGGCTTTGAGCTTGAAGCGTAAGGTTGCCGTGACGCGCCTTTTCTTTTAAGTTGCTGTTCCACTAATACAGCGTTGTGCAACATTTCCTCCAAAGTCGCATACGTTTGCATTTCCATTCGGTCTTGTAAATCGCGGTTCATGCCGGCTAAGAACCGTGCCATCGTGGCATGACTCGGCTCATCCACATCAGCCTTTAGCATAAGCTTTTCCATCTCCTGGAAATATTCTTCCACGCCTTTACTTCCTTGACCTTAACGCCTTAACCGTTGGTGAAGTTCCCGGTGGTAGTGTAGCGGTACGAACCGTCTTCGCATAAGCGCAATCATTTCCGTCCATGTCTCCACGAGATTCTCACCGTTGCGCCTCCTGTTTGTCACAATTTGATCCCACCAATCAATTGCATATTCATGAAATTCAGTAGCAGCTAATCTAACTTTTTTATAAGCGGAAAAATTTTGGCAATCGAAAACTAGTTCGATTTTCTTCTCCCATTCGAGGAAGGCATCCGGATCGTTTTTGCCGTAGAACGGTGGAATGCGAAGCTTCATTCCGCCAAGATCATCGTTGTTACGCCTTTGAGGTCGTTGCTGCCGGTTGTGATTTCCCTCGGATGAATCTCCTCGATCATAAAACGGGTTGTCCTCCGATTCATTTTGCCGCGGCCGGTTTCTCCTCGGTCTCGCCGGTGCGTGACAACTTCCATATCCAACACTCTGTTCGGATCGGACATAATTGGCTCTGTTGTCCCTCGGTTCAGCACCTTGATTTCTTTCACCACGTCTCGGTGTACGAACCGCCAAAGTCGCCATTTGATCTCTCATTTCGCGGAGAACTTGTGCCATATCATCGACCTTTTGATTAACGCCATCAACTTTTTGATTCATCACAGCCTCTCGATCTCTCCTAGAACGTGATGAAGCAGACTCGCTTTCGTCCGACATAATTGTACCTCGCATAGAATTAAACAATAACACGTGAGTGTATGCAAAATTCCAATCTCAAGTGACCACAAAACATGTGTTTTTCCGAAAACTCAAAACGAAAATCTTTTTATTTTGTTTTGAATTTTAAAAATTACGACAATTAACTTAAGAGACAGATCTACTTAGATATATTTTTTTTTGATTTTTTTGAAACGTTTTTGAATTTATAAAAATTGAAGGGATAATCTAAAAAATACAACTTTGGAGACACCACAATTCAAAACTACCATTAGACGCTGTGTATTTTCAAAAATACACCCTATGCTAAAGTGAAAGACAAACTTAACCCTGAGTAACAAACACACGCTCTAGTCGATTTCTTTCTTATCTCTTCCGAAAAAAAAAAATGTGAGTGGTTTTTGGTTTTCTGATTTGTTTAAAAGCCCTTATAAATGAATGGTTTCTGGTTTTCTAATTTGTTTAAAAGCCTTTATAAATGAATAGTTTTTGGTGTTCTGATTTGTTTAAAAACCCTTATAAATGGTTTCTGGTTTATAAATGGCATATGCCTTTGTTTTATCTTCGCAGGTTTTGGTCAAACCTATCGTTGGAGACCCAAATGAATACATACATTTGGTTCCACCAACAAATCTTGATGACAAAGACTTTGAAGGGGTTATTGAACTAGTAAAGCAAGGATATCGAATGAAGAGAAACAACTCGCTCCAGGAATGAGTAGATGTATTTGTTGCATCAGATGAAATTGGAAATCTGCATAGCAGAAACAATCAGCCAAACAATCCGCCTTCTCCTCCAGCTCCTCTCTCTGACAGCCAAAAAATTGACATGCTACTAAAGATAGTTGGAGGTTTGAAGAAAGACGTGGAGATAATCAAGAAGGCTTTGGGTGTTAACACATAAGGGGATGGAAAAGAAGAGGAAGTAAGTGAAAGAAAGTTATTAAGTACAAATATCTGAAATTTTGATTGATTCTTGGGATTATTATTGATAATCTTATATCATTCATTCTTTTGCAGGTCGAGAAAGATCACTATCATAATGGCTTTAGTGATGGTGGAAAGACTGAAGATCTTAGAGATGGTGAAAAGACTGGAGATCCTGGAGATGGTGGAAAGACTGAAGATCTTGGAGATGGTGAAAAGACTGAAGATTCTGGAGACGGCGAATTTATATGGTTTTATATATATAGTTTTAAAATAATTTATATGGTTTTATATGGTTTTAAAACTAGCATATAAAACAATATAAATTCAATTATAACACCCAATATCCAATAATGTAGCTTCGGCCTAGTATTTATCAAGCATTTATATGATGGATTAGTTTGTTGTTCTTATCAAGTTTACAAGGTTTTATAAATTACAAACTAAATTTTTTTGAAATAATTTATATGGTTTTATATAGTTTTAAAATGATTTATATGGTTTTATATGGTTTTAAAACTAGCATATAAAACCATATAAATTCAATTATAACACCCAATATCCAATAATGTAGCTTCGGCCGAGTATTTATCAAGCATTTTAAAACCATATATTAGTGCTCAAGATAAACACATATAAAGCATTTGATGGAGTTTGATGTTTGTTGTTCTTATCAGGTTTACAAACTAAATTGTTTTGAAAAGATTTATATGATTTTATATAGTTTTAAAATGATTTATATGGTTTTGTATAGTTTTAAAACTAGCATATAAAACCATATAAATTCAATTATAACACCCAATATCCAAAATAATGTAGCTTCTGCTGAGTATATATACCCTCGGCATGAGGGAATGGGTCGTCTCTTTTCATGATTTCCATCTTAATCTTTGTGTCATTAAGTCTAGTAATTTATTAACCCTCTCGATGTTCAACCAAATCAAATTGTTGGAAGGGTTTATAAGGTCTTATAAATAGATTTATAAATATGTATGGATTTACAAGGATTTATAAATGGGTTTACCCAATTAGCTTCTCTTAGCCATATTATCAAACACCTTATGAGCAATGGCTTTCGTTCACCTACTCATCTCTCTTCTCGTCTGCGTTAACTTCACTTATGTCGTCCATTACCCAACAACATAAGAGCTAATCAACGGAATCTGCAAACAAACAATCGATTTCAAATTCTCCAATCACGTATAGATCCTGCAATAGCTTTGCTCTTAATCAAATTCTCCAATCACGTATTTAAAATTCACCCCCTTACATTCCGTTCTTACTCTACAGTCAAGGAATTAAAAACATCATGCAATAGCTTTGCTCTTAATCACACAGTTTCGTTCCCGTTTAATGTATATACAATCCATAATCCAATCGATACAGGATGAAAGAAACGAAGTAATTAGAATCATTTTTAATTCCCAAAACTCAAGAGATATTCTGTATTTTTAGGCATCCAAAAATTTTGAAGTAAACAACACAAAACATATAGGAGAAATACAAGAGATAATAAGATGATGATCAGAGAGTACTCATTGACTTGCGTGCCAGCATCAAAGCCACTTATGGAACACCCAAAATCGATTTAGGGTCCATTCTTCCTCGTTCAATTGACGAGAGGAAGGATTAGGTGGCTAGTGATCGAAATCGATTGACGAGGGTGAACTAGGTAAAGATCATGGTGTGTGACGTCGATGTTTTGGCAACGGCGAGAAACGGTGAGCAAAATCATACCGACGAGATTCTTTATCGCAAAAGAATCAATTGAAGGCAATGGATTCGCCGAAAGAGTATTCTTCAGATCTGAGTTCCGGCGAACTCAACAAATTCCGACGACAGCTGTAACGATGCACCCACCAAACCTTTACAACAAAAAAACTGGCACCGATTTAGCAAGTTTAAGGGCAGAATGGTCAACAATTTATTAAATGAGGGTAGTTTTTAATAAATTTTTAGTTGATTGTAGTTTTGTAAAGTGAGATTTAGATGGTGGTATTTTTAAAAATTTCCCAAAATTGAAACAAACAGAAAAACGAAAACTTTTTAAACCCAGAAATTGCAAGAAGATGAACAGTTCGAATTGGATAAATCTCACCAATTTTGGAGCAAGTGTCTCTGATACCACTTGACACGAATCGACTAAGGATCGCTTGCTCTAGTACAGGTGAGTTTGATAGATCCACGACTTCAATGGAATCACGGGAAGAGATGCTAAGGCGTGGGAGTAATCCCGAAAATCCTTAGGCCAAATCCGACTATGAACAATTGAAACGAGGGGGTGGCTGCGTTGTTGGGAGAATCCGGGGAAGAAGATGACAAGGCGTGGGAGATGAAATCCCGAAAATCCTTGTGCCCTTGATACCGACAAGGATTCACACGAACGACAGATCGAAGGTTGCGTCGAGAGTATGCGGAAGTAATCTCGATAAACCAGAAATTAATTCGATGAATAACCTTCAAAGAATTAGAGAGAAAGAGCATAAGCTCTGAAAAATAACTTGATTAAAAATGGTGTATTGTTTTCGACAATGAGGGAGAGAAGAAGATAAAGAGAAAATTCAAAAGAAACAAGTCAAAAGTCATTCTCGAAAATAGGAGAAGACCACATAGAAAATTACAGAAAATTAAATGAAGTTTGAACAACCATTGGAATTCCGCCAGAAATTCCCGCGGAGAATTTACGCCGGAAAATTTACGCCGGAAAGTCCCTCGGGAATAAATCCCTCAAAATTTCCACCGGAAAATTCCCCCGCGGAACTCTCAAGAAGTCGTACCGTTTAGCGGTGTAATATGTTTGCCTCGTTAAAACCTCTATACGGAAAACCCATTTGGGACAAAACCGTATACAGGAAAAAGAGTACAAAACGTCTTACACAAACGGCCTAACCTCATAGAGAGTTCGAAGACAATGAGGTGAGGACGGGTTGTGTACGTTGATCCTCTTCGTTCCTTGCATCCATGAGTAAGTTCCGAACCGCTCCCGCCAGTTGCCGTGCCTTAGACCGTGTGATTGGTCCCTCGGGAATGATCATCGCGTCTTCTTGAACCTCCACCGGAACCGTCGCATCCATGATCATATCAGATTGAGTACAAGATCAAATATAGAGGGCGCCCCAAGCCTTTTACCAAGGCCATAGCAACCCTCACACGGGAGGTTAGGGTGCGAGATCAAACCGTCCTCAAAGCTTAATGGGTAAAGTTCTCAAACTCGAGCTTAAGGAACCGCCAAGCTCTTCTCCACTACCCACCTAAAAGGGTAACAAACGTCGAACTTAGTGACGTTAAACACAGTGCTCTTGGGAGACACCCCAAGCTTATCCTTGTATATACATTTTCTTTTATGCTTTTCTTTTGTTGTTAGTTTCTTTTGATGGGTTTTCTTAGTGCAAGTAGGTCTTCGATGGTCTTTGAAGGGTTGGGTTCCGAGGGATTCATTCCCGAGATACTTTTCGAGGGACTTTTCCGGGGGAAATTCTCCTCGGGAATTTCTGGCGGAATTCCAAGAGTTGTTCAAACTTGTATTTAATTTTCTGTAATTTTCTATGTGGTCTCTCTCTCATTTTCGAGGAGACCTTTGACTTGTCTTTTTGTTTTCTTTTTATTCTCTCTTCTCCCTCATTGTCGAACACAACCTTCATTTTTATCTAAGTATTTTTTTCAGAGATTTCATCTCTTGTTCTCGATTTTCTTTGATGGTTAGTCATTGAATTTTACTTTGGTTTATCGAGATTAATTCTGCAACTTCTCGACGCAACCTTCGATTCGTTTACTCGTTCGATTCTTCTCGCAACAAAGGGCTTAGAGATTTTCGGGATTCATCTCCCACGCTCTAACATCTTTGTTCTCGAATCCCTCAAGCAAACACAGCCACCCCCTCGTTTCAAGTGTTCATAGTCGGATTTGGGCCTAAGGATTTTCGGGATTTCTCCCACGCCTTAGCATCTCTTCCCGTAGATTCCTTGAAGTCGTGGATCTATCAACCTCACCTGTACTAGAGCAAGCCGGTCCTTAGTCGAATCGTGTCAAGTGGTATCAGAGACGCTTGCTCCAAAATCGGTGAGATCTATCCTTTTTAAACTGTTCATCTTCTTTGCAATTTCTGGGTTTAAAAATTTTGTTGTTTCTGTTTTGTTTCGATTTTTATTAATTCAAAACCTTATCAAAAAATCAAAAAAAAAAATCTAAGTAGATCTGTGTCTTATTTTAATTGTCATAATTTTTAAAATTCAAAAAAAAAAAAAAAAAATCGTTTTTGAGTTTTTCGAAAGTACCTGTTTTTGTGGTTATATTGGGAAAATTTGAACTCTTGCATACACTAAATTGTTGTTGTTTGATTCTGTGCGAGGTACAACATGTCGGAAGAAAGTGAATCCGCTTCCTCACGGTCTAGGAGAGAGCGAGATGCTGCGATGAATCAAAAGGTTGATGGAGTTAACCGAAAGGTCGACGATATGGCGCAACTCCTCCGCGAGATGCGAGATCAAATGGCGACACTAGGGGTCCGTTCGCCGAGACGAGATGAGAGAAATCAAGGCGCTGATCCGAGAGACAATAGAGCCGAGGATGTCAGATCCGAGCAGAGTGTAGGACATGGAAGTTGTCACGCACCGGCGAGACCGAGGCGAAATCGGCCGCGACAATATGAATCGGAGGACAACCCATTTTACGACCGAGGAGATTCATCCGAGGGAAACCGTAACCGACATCCGCGACCTCAAAGGCGGAACAATGATGATCTTGGCGGAATGAAACTTCGCATTCCCCCGTTCTACGGAAAGAACGATCCGGATGCCTTCCTCGAATGGGAAAAGAAAATCGAACTCGTTTTCGATTGCCAAAACTTTTCCGCATACAAAAAAGTCAGGTTAGCCGCTACTGAATTTCATGAATACGCTATTGACTGGTGGGATCAAATTGTGACAAACAGAAGACGTAACGGTGAGAATCCGTGGAGACATGGACGGAGATGATCGCGCTTATGCGACGGCGGTTCGTACCGCTTCACCACCATCGGGAACTTCACCAACGGTTAAGGCGCTTAGGTCAAGGAGGTAAAAGCGTGGAGGACTATTTCCAGGAGATGGAAAAGCTAATGTTAAAGGTTGATGTTGACGAGCCGAGTGATGCCACGATGGCACGGTTCTTAGCCGGCATGAACCGCATTTACAAGACCGTATGGAAATGCAAACGTATGCAACTTTAGAGGAAATGTTGCATAAGGCTGTCCTAGTGGAACAGCAACTCAAAAGAAAAGGCGTGTCACGACAACCTTACGCTTCAAGCTCTAAACCAAGCTTCACCAAAGGAGAGAAGCCGAATTATCCCCCACAGACCAATTTTAAGCCAAATGCGGATTTCAAACCGCAATCTTCCGGTCATGACTACAAGGGTAAGGATGATTCAAATCCTATGCGTAATCGTGATATTGAATGTTTTAAGTGCAGAGGCAAAGGACATTATGCGAACAAGTGCCCGAACGCCAGCGCAATGATGATGCTAAAAAACGGTGATATCGTGACCGACGAGGACCGTGGCAATACGACCGTAGAGCCATTGATGTTCTCCCTATGGAAGCTGGTCATATCCTACTTGGACGACCGTGGCAATATGACCGTAGAGCCATTGATGACGGATTTTCGAACAAGCATTCCTTTGAGCATCACGGCCGTAAGATCACTCTAGCACCACTATCGCCGCATGAGGTATATCTCGATCAACTTAAGCTTGGAAAGAGTCACGGCAAAAGCAAGGTATATCATGGTTTTTACCCTATTTAAGCCATGATATAAGTCCTTTTTATAGAGTCTTTATAGTATTTTGGAGTCTTTTAGAGTATTTTACAGGTCATAGCACGTTGGGAACATTATTGGAGATATTGGAGCTTTCTGGACCATTTGGAGCAAAGCAGAAGTTCGTGTTGCTGAGAACTCGATATGAAGCTGATAGATTCTCCCAAAGGAACGCACACTCGAGATCGGTAGAACGTTGGATAGATCCTTGACTCCAAAGGACTCCACGAAGAAAGATGCTAAGGCGTGAGTGATGAACTCGAAATTCCTTAGGCCCAGACTTGCGGTGAAGATTTGGAACGAGGGGGTGACTTCAAAGGCTGATAGTAATCGCGGTAAAAGGATGACAAGGCGTGAGATGTTAATCCCGAAAATCCTTGTGCCCCAAATACGACTTAAAACAAAAACTACGAGACAATGGAATGAAGGCTGCGTCAAGTGTGATGAAGAACACTTGATAAACCAAACGATCAAGAGGCTAACCACCTAAAGATCAAGGGAAATCGTTGGCTAACCACCAAAGAATTCGAAAGTTCCAAAGGAACAAAGGAGAGAAACTTCTCTAAAATATTTGATAAAAAGTTGGATGATTATTCTCAATGAGATTACATGGCTTTTATAGAGAAAATAAGAGAAGTAGTCAAAGAGACTATTCTCGAAAATGAAAGAGATTATGAGGAAAACAATACCTCGAAAATGAAAACAAAGACTAAGACCAAAGACTAAAATTAAAGAGTTTGACTAAGAATTAAAAACATGGTTGAATAACCCTTGGCCTTCCTTGACTAGTCTCCCTCGGATTTAGTCCCTCAGAAAATCCCTCGGGAAAGTCCCTCGGAAATAATCCCTCGGAAAATCCCTCGGAAATAATCTTGCGTAAGTGAAAGATGACGGTGATGATGGTGTGCATAACATCATGGTGGAGATTGGGCCAAAAGGTTGATATAAGCCCAAGCCTCATTAAAACCTTAACTTGGTAAACCCAATGGGACAAACCCAAGCCAAGGAAAAAGAGTACTTAAACCTATATCATTGGGCCGAACCTCAATCACCAATCTGGGCACGGACCATATCAAGAATGGTGTTCGGTGGTGGCTCTTCTTCCTTGCTCAAATCGTCCAAAAGTGATCCGCGTGTGTCCTTGATGAGCTTGCGGATCCTTGACCTCGTCGTTGGTCCTTCGGGTGTGCACGTCAAGTCTTTAGGCGTATCCCGGAATCTATCAGAAGCCTTGGTATCGATCGATACTGGCTAGTATCGATCGATACCCATCGCAGCAAGACATGACCCGCGAGTTTTCCAAGACTTGAAAAATTGCAAAAGTGCATAGAAGTCTTTAATAATTACAAGAATCCCCAATTCGTGTTTTAGGTTATTTATAGGGATTTTACAGCCACTTTGTAGGCTATGCTTTATTTTCTATGCTTTGATTTTACTTTGGTTTGAGAGAGACAAGTCTGAATCTCCCTTCGTCCGAGATCAGATCTCAAAACCTCTTGTTACTCTTATTTTCTATTGATGATTTATTCAGTTATGTTGATTGTTTCATTCTCCATGTCTGACTAGATCCACTTTAGGTTTAGGGTTTTCTCTGAATGCTAGGTTGATTATCTGTTTAGGATTCACCATCTGAATTAGTTCTTCGCCTTAGGTTGTGTTCAAAGCTAATTATAGGTTGACGAATCTGTAACTTAGATCTTAGGATAATTGATTAGGCACGACAGTGCGATTAATTACCTGATAGAACCTAGGTGAGCAAATTGATTATTCGCAAAGAGATTTGGTTTAATTGATTTGTGAACACATCAAACCTGATATTAAAGCTGATTTAGACTTTAGGATTCGCAAAGAGATTTGGAATTCCTAGGATTTAGATTTAGATAGTTTTCGCAACGACAGTTGGTTAATTATACCTTAGTGATTTGAGTTCAAGAACTGCGCTAAATCTGAATCCTGATTAGTTAGTTTATCTGCATTCATTGATTTTCTGAGAAATACCATGAGCCTATATTTTTCCTCCATTGATTTACAACACTTTTAATTTCTGCACTGCTTTCAATTACATCTCTTGGCTTAGCTTAATTCAATACTATACAATCTATTGTGCATCTCTGTGAGTCTTTGTGGTTCGACCCCTAGCTATACTATAACAACTGCTTTAGTACTGTTAGGGTATTTATTTGAGCATTTTAAATTTGGCGCCGTTGCCGGGGACTTAATTCGCCATTAGATTTTAGTTGAGAATTTCGACTAAGTTCGTCGGTATCGATCGATACTCTGTAATATCGGCCGATACTCGTCGTCTTCTTTTGCTGATATCGATCGACACCACTTGGTATCGATCGATACTCAACGTATTTTTTTGTTGGTTACTTACGTGCCTTGTCTAGTGTTTTGTTTTCAGGTGTATGCATGTTCGTGAAACCAGAAGCAACAAGAGCACTCAGCTAGTTGAACTGTCA
>PKML01043577.1:0-11290 GCA_002933935.1 Eutrema yunnanense | reverse complement strand
GCCTATATTCCTCCAACTGAATTTACAAACGCTTTTACCTGCAATTCTGTTTTCAATTACATCTTCTGATTTAGCTTGTTTCGAATCTATACAATCTATTGTGTTATAACTGAGTTCTTGTGTTCGACCCCTGATTTACTGCAGCAACTGCTTTAGTACTATTTAGGGTATTAAATTGAGCATATCAACAAGGAGATCCATTGTCGATGTATTTATTTATCTTATGCGTTGATGTTATGAGCCATCTACTAGACGTGAATGTCTGGAAGAAGAAAATCAACGAAATCAAAGTAGGTAATGGGGTTCTAGCAATAAGTCATTTGTTATTTGCTCATGATTCCTTGTTCTTATGTGTAGCAAATCAGAAAACTATGCAGCAATAAAAGAAGTGTTTCGGGTATATAAGCTTTGTTCCGGACAGAAAATTAATCAAGTTAAATCAATGAGTACCTTCGGATCCCAAATTCAAGGGGAAAACAAGAAAGACTGAAGCAGATCCTAGCTATAGAGAATCACGGAGGATGAGGAAAATATTTAGGGCTACCCGAACAATTTGGAAGGAAGAAGAAAGGGATGTTTAACAATATCATTAACAAAGTTAAAGAACATACGTCGGGATGGAGTTCACGACTGTTAACACAAGCAGGAAAGGAAGTTCTGACCAAATCGGTCGGAATTTCAATGTCCGTATATTCTATGTCATGTTTTAAACTTCCGCAACAAATTGTTTCGGAATTGGAAAGTATTCTAATGCGGTTTTGGTGGGAAAAAGGAGCTCACCAAAAAGGTATTCCATGGATAGCGTGGAAACGAATGCAATATACGAAAGGAGAAGAAGGAGGAATGGGATTCAGAGATTTGGCCAAATTCAATGACGCCGTTGGCAAAACAAGCTTGGAGATTACTAACTCAACCAAATTTTTTATTTTCTCATCTCTATAAAGCTCGATATTTTAACGACCATCATTTGTTTGAAGCCAACAATCAACCTTATCAATCTTTCGGCTGGGGATCGTTATTACAAGGGATATCCCTTTCGAAAAAGGGATCATGATACATTATTGGTGATGGAAGCACACCAAAAATATTTCACGACAATTGGTTGTCAACCGATCCCCCGAGACCAGCACAAACAGATAAGTTACCTAACCAAAGTACAGTCGATGACTTAATTCAAGGAAATGGTTCAGCAAGAATATGGAATGACGATGCTCTGAGACATCATCTTACGGAGGAAGAAAAAAAAATCGTAAAATCGATATATTTGGCACAACGGCATCATTGTGACATGATTAGGTGGAACTACACAAAAATGGTAATTATCCAGCTGCTTCAGGAACTGGTTTTCACGACACTATAATAATTTCGAAAATCAAGCTCCACCTCCAAATGGTGGCGTGGTTCTGAAGTCTAAAGTATAGAATTTGCCAATAATGCCAAAATCAAAACATTACCTTTGGCGAATTTTAACTAAATCATTAGGAACAGCTACGCGTTTAACCACGAGGCGAGTGAGATTGGATCAAACATGTCAAAGATGTTGTCTGGAGCCTGAAATTATAAATCATATGCTATTCACATGTCCTTTGTCGATAACAACATGAAGAATTTCCAACCTTGATCAGTGCAGCAGAGGCAACTCTGAACTAGCAGTCGGAAAATGCTATGGTCCAGAACCATCTTTTCAGCCAAATAGACAAAAAGGTATCGATTTTGGACCTTTCCATTAAAGAAATAAATAAAAGGATATCCTCTATCCACCACGAACTCCTCCACCTGGTGACTACTGTTTCCATGACCTCCCCCCTCATATATCAGAAGGAGTCGGAACTAAAATCTCTCAAAATCCAATTACAATCCTTACAAAACCAGCCCAAAACCCAAGCCCAAATACCATATGATATCTTCACACTATATCCAATTTATGCTCCACCTTCTATGGTCCAAACACAACCCCTCTCTTTCTCTCATGACCCAAGCCATTTTGGTTCATCCTCTTTCTTACCCACAAGGGTTAAGAAAAAACTGGTTACGAAAAAACACCCACATATTCCCATAGAGAGAGAAACTCCTAAGGTGTCCATACCAGACACCTCAAAGATAACTTCACCTGAGAAGAATGAAGCACAATTCATGGTAGAATACGCCAACAACCCAATCTTTCCTTTCCTCGAGAAAGTAGCAAAGCAAGAAAAGGCTCCCCATCAACAACATATGGCGATGCTTGAAATACCACAAGATAGTTCATATGAGGATGTCCTAATTCCAAACTTCATGATGGCGGAACCTACAGTAGAAGAAGACATGGAAAGCGATGGAGGAAATGTATCTGAAGATAGACGAGAACCTCTAAGACCTCATCCTCCACCGAAATTGAATCCAAGAAACCATGCTGAACCGCAAGGCGGCTTCTCCCTCGACAATATCCCCCCCCCCATCAAAATGGAGAGACAAAATCTATGAAATGTGTGAGAGTTGAAACTCACGCAATCAATTTTTGTCGAGACTTTTAGAGGGAACCGAAGTTTTTGAAAAAACACTGTAGGAGATCCAAAGATGGTGATTTTATTATATGTTCTTTAAAAAGCGATCGCGTACAAGATATTGCTAAGTGTTTCAGCTGGGGTAAAAAAAGTGTCATTCTATGAATGACTATGCTCATTATTTATACATGTTTCGTGGGCGAGAATCTCAGATAGAATCTGGAATATTTCCTTTTCTCTTGCGCGGCCACCGACTTAGGGTAATCAATGATATGGGCTTTGAACTCGGCCCACAAGTGGATGAGAGGTTTGTATCTCGGCCCATTTGTTGATGGGATCAGTCTTTTGGGGTTAGCCGATCTGCATCGGTCTCGGTTCGGTAGAAAGATGCCATTGCTTTGGGCTCGGCTCGGCTTTCGTGCTCTCAAGGTAGAATTACCTCGGTGAGTCTTTTGTTCTTCTAGACGAGGCAAAGGGAGGAGCTGTTTTATAGGACTGTCATGATTTGGCTCGGCCCTCCATACTCTTTGCGAATCGGTATGCTTCATGTTGATCTCGGGTGGACGAAAACCGACCCCAATAGTTTGCCACCCAGCTCATCATATTCAGGTGTGATTGTGACGAGGTAGGATTTATTGAGATCGAGATTAACCACTGGACTGGAAATATACCGAGCCGTGATTTCCAAGACGTATTCCATTCACGATGATAGCGAATTTCATGAAATGAGTTTGATACACCTCGTTGCTTCGGAGTGATGTTACCACTGATTTCGATTTGAAGGTCTCATGCCAGTTGCATTCAAGAATTCTACTTTAAATAACTCGAAAGTCGTGAATGTTCTCTATTGGTTTTCGAGGTCACGCTCACCCACGCGCAGAACGTCTATAAAAGACGAGATTTCTCTTCATTTCGTCGTATCACTCCAAAAATCTCCGAAACTCAGGTAGCTTTCTACTCCCCTTTTTTTTAATTTAATATTTCCGAAGTGATATTCTAAACGGTTCTAAACGGTTCGATTGGTACGACCGGCCATATTCCACCCATTGCTCTGTATCGCATCCCGCACGCGTTTCAAAGCGTTCTCGCACCTTTGGGACCTTCCCTCCATAACGGTGTGTTTCTCGTCCCGCAATGTAAACAACTTTGGTCTGTAACGTCAGCTTCAGAATTAAAGAGACAAGCCGCGCTCTTGAAGCACCGTCGTTTTTGTCTTCCTCGCTTGTTTCTCGGCCGTTTTGGTGCATTTGAGGATGTTCTATATGTTTTTGAGTTGTGGCTTAACTCTCGGTAATCCTCAAACTGAAAACACATTGAAAAACATACTTTGAGTTTTATTTACACTCAAAAACAAAAAAACATGTCTTAAATGGTTGAAAGAAACTTACTAGTAAATTTGAATCTAAGAGTTCTTTTATTTCGTCTGTCAAATCGTCAACCGAATCGATGGAGTTTTGTTCGAGTTCTTTGAAAGGGATCTCAAGTTTCGGCATTGCAGCTCCGAGATCTTCTTCTTCATGTACAACGACATCCTTGATAAGAAAGTTGACTTTATACCTTTTGTCAAGTGTAATGTTTCACGAGTATATATATATGCGAATTGTTATTATATATATATTCTACACGACAGAATATTATAACCGATTTTAAATGGGAAATAAATATATTCTTACGATCTAAACTAATAGTAAACTTCCTCGGCTGAGAATTCTCCGCTGGAAGAGAAGAGATAGATCCTAGAATGTTCGAGGGCAGATCTTAGATACTATTTCCTAAGTATGGCCATTCAGGTAATTGGTTCCGTTCGGTTCAGACGGTTTCAGATAGTTTGGATATAAGATTTTATGATCCATATATGAACCAAAATAACCGGTTCAGTTGGATACCTCTCTGCTCGGTTTGGTTTGGACGGTTCTATTATGTTTGGGGATTTATGATCCATATAGGAACCAAGTTAACCGGTTCAGTTTGGATACATCTCAGTTCGGTTGGGTTTTATTATTTTAAATAAGAACCGACCTAGAACCGAAATATTGTTGGGTTCGGTTTGTTTTTTTTTTTGTTTTTACACTACCGGAAAATATTCGAACTAACCAAATTATCCGAACTAAACAAAAAAATAACAAAACAAAAACTGCAAAAGTTCAAATAATATAAAACATAGTTCCAAGTTATTTTGGTTATTCAGATATTTTAAGTATTTCGGTTATTTCAAGTCAAAACATAAAATATAAATATATTCGGATTTATAATTGTAATTTGGGTATTGCGGTTTTCAAATATAAATATAACTAATATTTATGGGTATATAATTGTATTTCGGTTATTTCGAGTACCTATTCCATTCTCGATTCGGTTGAGATATTTGAAATGTTTTAAATAAGGAACCAATCAGATAATTATGGTTATCCAAAACCGAACAAAACATCCCAATTTGGTTCGGTTACTACGGTTTCGAGAAATTTGTCCACGCCTGAGTCTTTCTTAAACAATTACGGTTAAAAATTGTTTTATTTGTGGTTCTGGTTCAGGTTGGTGAGTTTAAATCGAATTAAACTAAGGGCCGAAACTAGAGACAGTTAGTTCATGTTGTTTGGGTTTGAGTTCGGTCCGTCTTCTAATCGGTTTTTTTTTTTTTTTTTTTTTGACCAAAAGCTTTCATATTTAATGCATGAGAAAAAGAGAAATTACAAGTCCTTAAGGCTATAGTAATTTATGGGCCAAGCCCAGTACATCAGCAAATTAACCAGCAATAAAATATAAATGCAACCAGAAAATGAATCAGAGCCCAAGGCCCATGCCAATAGTGAAATCCACGAATCAGAAGTCAAAAACCGTCGACGAAGGAGATGAAGTTTTCTCCGACGATTGGAGAACCAGTTAATCAAAGTAACACGAATCAGAAGATTTCTCAGACGATTGAAGTCGAACTTGTCGAGAACCATAATTGGAGCATCTTCGAAGCGAGATTCGGATTCGCTTCTCTGTAACTAGCTATTCGATTTCGGACTTGAAGATCAATTGCAGAAGAGATCGCATCAGCGGTTCAAAAGATATTCCGATGAAGTCTGGCGATTTCCCTCCCGAGAGATTCTGCATTTGCACCAGCGATCCAAACCAAGACGATCTGCTTGGAGAAGACATCTTAATTGTGTCCACCTTACACCTTCCTCAACTTTTGTTTAGCGGTGGGCCATATCGTACTGCTACGAACTACACCAACTAAATGAGATCATATCGTAGTGTTACGAATTACACCAGGCCAATAAGAACTGGACCAAGTTGAACGTTAACTTGTAATTTAACCAACAAACTTATTATGATAACATTTTGTTTGGCATCAATTTAACTAGACCATGTGCATAAACGATCTGCATGAATTTCACCGCAATGACTTGAAGCACGATAGTGATATTTATGAATCCGACGAAAAGAAATCTGATTTCTTTTTTTTATTGTTAAATAAAAACATTTTGATTTTATTTCGTGAAACTACTCTTCTCCATCTCTCTTTTATTGAATTAGTTCGTTATTGAAAATTTTCAAAGAAAATATAAGAGCACCTTGAATTGCTTCGGTTTGCAACGTAGGGAGCGCTAAGCTTAAGTCCTCGGCTCCGGTTAAAAGACTTTAGACATGATCAATCAATGTTCTTGGAACATATTCTTTAATATTGTTTTAAATGTTTGACTTCAAATTTTTATCTTCTGTCACCCCGCATTTGAAGAACATGAACCATTGATCTATAAATAATACTAGTTTTACATAATTAATAGAGTTAACCAGAGTTGGTTTAATGTAATGTTATGGTTAAGTATAAATCATCCTAATTCCCTCTATATATAAAGGGATTAGATCATTGTAAATGGGTAACGAGAGTAATAATATCATTCACTTTCACTTTCTCTTTCCGTAACAAACTCTCAACTAATATGGTATCAGAGCGTTGAAGCTCAAACTTCAACAAATTTCTTCTTTTGCGATCTTCAAATCTTCAATTTCCGCTTCTTTTGACCTTGATTTCTTGGAATCTTTCCGTTTAATCCTTTCTTCTCGGTTAATCCGCCAATTTTTTGAGCTCGATTTCTGGTTATTCCGCCGAATCTTGTTTCAATGGTGACTATCCGACGTAATGCGCGCCGATCGACTCGTTCTTCTGGTGCGGCATCAACGGCTGCGAATCCACCTCTCTCCGCCGCACATCCTCAAGTCTCGATTCCATCTTCCCCAAATATTGTGATTCCAGACCAATCCTCGCCGATTTTGACACCGGAGCTCTTTGATTTTGACGGAGTACAGTATTCTCCTTACTTCCTTACAAGTGGAGATAATACAGGGACATCGTTGATATCTAAGGTAATTGATGGCTCTAACTATAATACTTGGAATATTGCGATCACTGTTGCCTTAGATGCTAAGAACAAGCTAGCTTTTGTTGATGGATCCTTACCTCGGCATTCGGAAACACATCCACATTATCGTATTTGGTCTAGATGCAATAGCATGGTTACGTCTTGGATTCTGAATTCCGTGACGAAGGAGATCTATGGTAGCATCTTGCGTTTTAATGATACATCTGAGATTTGGAAAGACTTGATGACTCGATTTCATATTACAAATCTGCCAAGATCATATCAGTTGACTCAACAAATCTAGTCTCTCCATCAAGGATATACTGATCTATCAACATATTACACAAAGTTGAAGACTCTGTGGGATGATCTTGATGGAGCGGATTGTGCTAAAACTTGTCAAAACTGTCAATGCTGCACAACCACTACTTCTAAGGCTGAACATACTAAGATCATCAAATTTTTGGCTGGATTGAATGATTCTTATGCTCCTGCTCGAAGTCAGATTATCATGAAGAAGAACATTCCTAGTCTTGCTGAGATATATAATCTTCTGGATCAAGATCACAGCCAAAGAAACATTAGTCCATATTTGCAGGATAATGCAACTACTTTCCATGTCTCTGCTCCAATCTCAGTTAATGCTACTCAAGCTTCTTACAACAATCAGAAACTGAATAGACCTCTTTGCTCACATTGTGGATTTTCTGGCCATACTGTCGACAAATGCTACAAGCTTCACGGTTACCCTCCTGGATTCAAAAGCAAACAGAAATACTCGAATGAAAAACCACCAGTTCAAATGAAATACAACACACCTAAACCTGTTGTAGCTCATCTTGCTCTGAGTGATAATTCTCAGTCTACTGAATCGTCAGCCATAAGTGGAATTAGTAGCTTGTCCAAAGATCAAATGCAGGAAGTCATTGCTTATTTCAGCTCACAGTTACACACTTAGTCATCTCCTGCTGATATCTCTGCAAATGTGGCTTCATCTTCCTCTATTCCGGGTATTTCTTTCTCACCCTCCACTCTCCATTTTGTTGGAATATTGATAGTATCACGAAATAGCTTATCATCCCAATGTTGGATAATAGATAGTGGAGCAACTCATCCTGTCTCTCATGACAAATCATTGTTTATGAATTTGTCTACTGATTTGAGACCATCAGTTAGTCTTCCTACTGGTACAAGTGTGAGAATTGCAGGAATTGGTCAAGTGCAGGTTAATGAGCATATTCTGCTCAGCAATGTTCTGTACATTCCAGAATTTCGACTCAACTTACTCAGTATAAGTCAGCTTACAAAAGACTTGAATTCTCGAGTCTATTTTGATCAAGATTCCTGTGTGATTCAGGATCCTACCAGGGGCTTGACGATTGGACTAGGTGAACAAGTCTCCAATCTATATGTACTAGATATTTCTTCACTATTAGACATCTCAGAAGTAAACAAGTTTTCAGCTTGTAATGTTGTTGTTGATTCCTCTGTTTGGCATCATAGGCTGGGTCATCCTTCTTATTCCAGATTTGATGTACTTCATAATGTACTTGGAATAAAGACGAATAATAAAAGACCAGTTCATTGTCCAACTTGTCATCTTCCCAAACAGAAACATTTGCCTTTCATTTCACAAAATCATAAGTGTAAAACAGCTTTTGAGCTTCTACACATTGATACTTGGGGGCCTTTTTCGACATCAACAATAGAAGGGTATAAGTATTTCCTCACCATTGTTGACGACTACACACGTGCAACATGGATATACTTACTGAAAACGAAAGAGGAGGTCATTCATATCTTCCCAAATTTCATACAAATGGTTGAAACACAGTATAGTGTCAGGGTAAAAGGAGTCCGATCTGACAATGCTCAAGAATTGAAGTTTACTCAGCTATTTCAGAGAAAAGGTATTACTTCTTATCATTCTTGTCCAGAGACTCCAGAACAAAATTCAGTGGTTGAACGAAAACACCAACACATTCTAAATGTAGCACGAGCCTTGATGTTTCAATCCAACATTCCACTTGAGTATTGGGGAGATTATGTACTCACTGCGGTATTTCTTATCAATAGATTGCCTTCTGAATTACTTAATAACAAGTCACCATTGGAGTTATTGACTTGTAAACAGTCGGCTTATCATTTGCTAAAGGTCTTTGGTTGTCTATGTTATGGGTCTACATCACCTAAGCAAATACACAAATTCCAACCTCGTGCAAGAGCCTGTGTTTTTCTAGGATATCCAGCTGGTGTTAAGGGATATAAGCTTTTGGATCTTGAATCTCATAGAATACTCATTTCTCGACATGTGGTATTTTATGAGACAATATTTCCTTTTGCTGTCAATAAGGAAAACCATTCTTACATTGAATTACTCTGTTTGGCTGAACAATCTGATATGAGTGCAGAAAAGAATGAAGACGTTCATACAAGCACCTATGGAGTTGTAGAAGATTCAACTCAAGTTACAGATATGCCCAAAACTGATGCACAAGAAAATCTTCTTGTCGAAAATGAGTACTATACTCTAGCTGATGAGTTTCCTGATTTTTTTGCAGAAGAGATTGTTGAGATTGATAAGTCACCTAATTCCAAAAGACCTATCAAAACTCCATCTTATCTCAAAAATTATTACTGCAATTTGGTCACTTCAAGAATTTAATATCCTATTTCTGATTATCTGACTTATGACAAACTTTCAACAGAGCATAAAACTTATGCTTGTGCCCTCATTCAACATACATAACCAGCAACATATACACAAGCCAAGAAGTTAAAGATCTGGGATGAACCAATGGATATTGAGATGAATGCTCTCGAATCTACAGCAACATGGATTGTGGTCTCTTTACCTCCGGGAAAACATCCAATTGGCTGCAAATGGGTTTATAAAGTGAAACCCAATGCAGATGGTACCTTGGAACGTTATAAAGCTCGTTTAGTTGCAAAGGGGTATACACAACAAGAAGGCATTGATTATGTGGATACTTTTCCCCCTGTAGCTAAACTGACGACAGTTAAGAGCTTAATAGCAATTGCTTCTGCAAAGAATTGGAGCCTTACACAGTTGGATGTACGAATGCATTTCTGAATGGTGATCTCGATGAGGAGATATATATGGTTCTACCTCCAGGATATGCATCAAGAAAGGGGGAATCATTACCACCTAATGATGTTTGTAAGCTTCAAAAATCTCTATATGGCCTTAAACAAGCCTCGAGACAATGGTATATAAAGTTCAGTTCTACGATGCTACATCTTGGTTTTCGAAAATCAAAGACTGATCATACCTTATTCTTCAAAGTTCAAGACGACGTCTTCATGGCTGTGTTGGTTTACGTAGACGATATCATCATTGCAAGCAACAATGACGATGCAGTGATACAATTCAAATCTGATATGCAGAAATTTTTCAAAATCAGGGATTTGGGTCCTTTGAAATATTTTCTAGGCCTGGAGATAGCAAGATCAAGTGAAGGAATCTCTATTTGCCAAAGGAAATATGTGTTGGAGTTATTGGATGAATCTGGTCTTTTGGGATGCAAACCATCGAATATTCCAATGGATCCAAGCTTAAAACTGAGTCAACACAATGATGAACCAGTTCTGGAAAAACCAGAATCCTATAGACGTTTAGTTGGGAAGTTAATGTACCTCACATTAACTCGTCCTGATATTACTCATGCGGTTCACAAACTATGTCAATTTTCATCATCTCCTAAGGCATCTCATCTCAAGGCTCCTCAGAGAGTTCTTCATTATCTCAAAGGTACAGCTGGATTGGGACTTTTCTATCCTTCCAAATCTGATTTGCAGCTAAAGGGTTTTACAAATGCTGATTGGGGTTCGTGTCCAGACACAAGACGTTCTACCTCAGGTTACTGTATGTTTCTGGGTAATTCTCTCATATCATGGAAATCCAAGAAACAACAGGTTCTATCTTGGTCCTCATCTGAATCTGAATACAGAGCAATGCAATTAGCTGTCGCTGAAATTGAATGGCTGGTTAGTCTACTTGGAGAGTTACATACACCACATCACATTGCAGTTCCTCTGTTTTGTGATTCTACTGCAGCTATACACATAGCTAACAATGATGTCTTCCACGAAAGAACAAAACATGTGGAGATGGAATGTCATATTGTTCGAGAACGTGTAGAAAGTGGTTTGATAAAAACTCTGCATGTTCGAACCAACAACCAGCTAGCTGATGTTTTCACGAAAGCTCTATACCCTGCTCCTTTTCAATCTCTCATTGGCAAGATGGGTTACTTTCTATCTTCGAACCATCTTGAGAGGGAATAATAAAGTTAACCAGAGTTGGTTTAATGTAATGTTATGGTTAAGTATAAACCATCATAATTCCCTCTGTATATAAAGGGATTAGATCATTGTAAATGGGTAACGAGAGTAATAATATCATTCACTTTCACTTTTTCTTTCCGTAACAAA
>PKML01043576.1:0-12830 GCA_002933935.1 Eutrema yunnanense | reverse complement strand
TGCGACTATTTTGTGACTATTTTGGTAGTCGCAAAAACTGTGTTTTCTTGTAGTGACGCACTCGTCGGTAATGACAATCAAATTGAGTATGACGCAGAAGGGAATTCCATAAACCCTCTTCTCCATGCTCGTGATGATGTCATCGAACCTGACGATGGTGATGTTGCTGCTGCCCAAAGGCAAGCTGAGGAACTGCAGAGGCAAGCCACTGCAGCACAGCAGAGACTGTTGCAAGCTCGGAATGCTGTAAACCAGAGGAATGCTCGACAATCTCCTCCACGCCAAGCAATTGGTGCTATTGACACTCCTCATGCTTTCTACCAGGAGAGGGCTGCTATTCGCCCACCGCCTATTCAGAGGCAGAATTTTGAGATAAAACCTCAGATTATCTCTCTTGTCAAGCAGAACTTGTTCTATGGGAAAGCTACTGAAAACCCCATGGACCACATTGAGACATTTGAGGAGATCTGCAGCACGACTAGTGCTAATGGAGTCCCTGCTGACTATATGAAATGCAAGCTCTTCTCATTTTCTTTGAGTGACAGAGCTCTGAGGTGGCTTAAGTCTCTCGCTCCTGGTTCTCTGACCACTTGGGAAGCAACCATATCAGCATTCCTGGATCACTTCTACAATAAGACCAAGACGGCCTCTCTCAGGATCAAGATCACTCAGTTCCAGCAGAATGGAGGTGAATCTTTCAACGAGGCTTGGGAACGATTCATGGAATATATGCGTGAGTGCCCTCACCATGATTATTCAGATGAACAAGTGCTGAATATTTTCTACGATGGAGTCGACTGAGACTTTAAGAACTCTCTGAACGCTGCGAGTAATGGTGATTTCATGACCAAGACTAAAGAGGAAGCATACCAGCTGACTGAAAATCTTGCTTCGAGCTCGAGTCATCGAAATCCTGAGTACGATAGGACACGGCGTGTCAACAGTGTTGAGACAGGCGCCATTGCTGATTTGACTGCTAAAGTTAACAACTTGACATTGCTTCTTCAAAGCAATCAGAAAGGTGTTAACTATTGTGAGGATACTGAAGATGATGAATATAATTAGCAAGCCTACGAGGTGGATCCAGAAAATGTGGATGAAGTGAACTACATGCAAAATCAGGGATTTTTCAACAAAGGGTTCAACTAGAACTACATGAATCATCCAAACCTGCCATACAGAAGCACTAATGTTGAAAATCCTCAGGATCATATTTATCCACAGCAAAATCAGGGCGTGCAAAATTAGGGCGCGCAAAATTTTCAGCAGAAAACGTTCGTGCAAAATCCGGGCGTCAGTATTTTCTCCAAGGGATTTCAGCAGACTGGCGTGCAAAATTCGGGACAAAATCCATTTGCACATGGTTTCCAGCAGAAAACGTTCGTGCAAAATCAGGGGCAGAGTAATTTTCAGAATCAAGGTGGTTTCCAGCAGAAACAGCAATTCCCTAACCCTCAGACCAACCATGAGTCTAAGCTTGAATCAATGATGCAGCAACTGATGATGAATCAGCAGAAGACAGCTAACGAGATGAACGTCAAGGTAGCAGAGATGTATCAGGATCTCAACAGCAAATTCGAGGCTATTCAGACTCATGTGAAGCAGCTTGACACTCAGGTGGCCCAGATAGCAGAGGCAATTAAGAGGCCTAATGGAGTTCTTCTAGGAAAAGGTGAACATAATCCATGAAATGAGTTTGTCCAAACAATCACGCTGAGAAGTGGGAAGGAGATTGAAACTGTGGCTGATTCTGAAAAGAACAGGAAGACTCTTGAGATCATAGATGTCGAAAATGATGGTGCAGAAGAGGAGACAAACACTTCATCTACATCTCAGGTAGTCATAGATGAACCTGAAACTCTGCCAGAACGTGTCTACGTGCCCAAGATTCCTTATCCTAAGCGCCCTAAAAGGACGTAGAGAGATCTTGAGCAAGAAAAATGTAAATCTCTTGTGAATGAACTTTCTGTGAGACTACCTTTTGTTGACGCAGTACAAATGGTCCATGCTTTGAAGAAGTATGTTAAAGACATGGTTACCAACAAGATAACGAGAGAGGAAGGTGTGATGATGATCACAGAGGAGTGCATCGTCTTGTTGCAAGGTAGAATGCCTAAGAAACTGGGCGATCCTGGAAGATTTGTGGTTGCTGTACAGATTGGATCACTGACCTTTGAACACTCTCTCTGCGATTTGGGTGCTAGTGTAAATCTTATTCCTTACTCTGTTGCTAAACGCCTTGGCCTCACGACGTTCAAACCAACTAGAGTCTCTTTGGTGTTTGCTGATCGTTCTGTGAAACTCCCGTTGGGTATTCTTGAGGACTTGCCAATGAAGATTGGTAATGGGTACATTCCTGCAGATTTTGTGGTCCTTGAACTAGACGCAGAGCCCAAAGATCCTCTCATCTTGGAAAGACCTTTCTTGGCTACAGCTGGAGCCATTATTGATGTGCAGAAAAGAAAGATCGATTTTCATTTAGGTGAATTGGTAATGAAATTCACAGTGGATAAGTTGCTGAAGAAACCGACGATAGATGGGCAGACATTCTGGGTTGACTGCGTTTCTGAGGCCACAGAAGGAGTGACAGACGAGTTGCTGGTAGACGATCCTCTGGAGATCGCTTTGACACAGTCTGAGAGTGAGTTTGGGTACTTGAGCGAGGATACAACTGGTTATGCCAAGATGCTTGATTCCTGCGCTAGAGTGGAGAAGATGGTAGCTTTCGTCGCACTTGATGGAGATGCAGAGCAATCCTCCATTACCGAGCCACCTGCGCAGACCAGCAACCCATGGAGCGAGCTGAAAGCTCCAAAAATCGAGCTCAAACCACTTCACGCTGGGCTAAGGTACGCGTTTCTTGGTCCAAACTCAACATATCCTGTCATCATCAATGCTGAGTTGAATAATGCTGAGACTGCTTTGCTCTTGTGCGAACTGAGAAAATAGCGTAGAGCATTAGGCTATTCCCTAGATGACATCACAGGAATCTCACCAGATCTTTGCATGCATAGGATACATCTAGAAGATGAATCGAGGACTTCTATAGAACATCAGAGACGGTTAAACCCGAATCTGAAAGATGTTGTAAAGAAATAGATAATGAAACTTCTAGAAGATGGTATCATATACGCTATCTCTGATAGTGCATGGGTGAGTCTAATGCATGTAGTACCTAAGAAGGGTGGTGTGACAGTAGTCAAGAACGATAAGAATGAGTTGATCCCAACTAGAACTGTCACTGGTCATAGGATGTGCATAGATTACAGAAATTGAATTCTGCGACTCGCAACGATCATTTTCCTCTGCCTTTTATAGATCAAATGCTTTAGAGATTGGCTAACCACTCGTACTACTATTTTCTAGATGGTTATTATGGTTTCTTTCAGATTCCGATTCATCCAGATGATCATGAAAAGACCACATTCACATGTTCCTATGGCACATTTGCTTATCGCACAATGCCATTTGGCTTGTGCAATGTGACAACCACGTTCCAGCGCTGTATGATGTCGATCTTCACATACATGATTGAGGAGATAATGGAGGTTTTCACTGATGATTTTTCTATCTATGGATCCTCCTTTTCTGTTTGTCTTTATAATTTGTGCATGATACTCAGACGCTGCGAGGAGAAGCATTTGGTTCTGAACTGGGAGAAATGCCATTTCATGGTGAAAGATGGGATTGTCTTGGGACACAAGATCTCGGAGAAGGGGATCGAAGTTGACAGAGCCAAGATCGATGTCATGACGAGCCTGCAACCACCGAATTCTGTCAAATGAATCAGATTTTTTCTTGGACATGCTGGTTTCTACATGAGGTTCATCAAGGACTTCTCAAAGATTGCTAGACCTCTGACAAGGCTGTTGTGCAAAGATGTGAAGTTCGACTTCGATGATGAGTGATTGGAAGCCTTCCATACACTCAAGGGAGCACTTGTGAGCGCACCCATTGTGCAACCACCAGATTGGAAATTGTCTTTCGAGGTGATGTGTGATGTCAATGACTATGCTGTATGAGCTGTCTTGGGACAACGAAAGGAGAAGATAATGCATGTCATTTACTATGCTAGCAGAACTCTTTATGATGCTCAATGCAAGTATGCCACTACGAAGAAGGAGCTTCTTGCAGTTGTCTACGCTTGTGAGAAATTCAGGGCATATCTTGTGGGATCCAAGGTCATCGTTCACACCGACCATGTTGCCTTGAGGTATATATTCTCTAAGAAAGATACCAAGCCTAGATTACTGTGATGGATGCTCTTACTGCAGGAATTTGACATCAATGTTAAAGACAAGAAGGGGATCGAAAATGGAGTTGCAGATCACCTGTCCAGACTGCGTGTAGAAGAGGGAATTCCTATCAATGATTTTCTCCCTGTGGAGAACATTTATGCAATAGATGTCATGCTTGCTCAAGACGCAGAAATTCCTTGGTTTGGTGAAATTGTCAACTACTTAGCTGCAGAGGTGAAACCAGATGGGTTTACAGGATACAACAAAAAGAAGTTTCTGCACGACATCATACACTATTTCTGGGATGAGCCATACCTGTACAAGCAGTGCTCTGATGGTATATTTAGACGATGTGTTTTAGAAGAAGAGATTCCTGGTATTCTTTTCTATTGCCATGGATCTAATTACGCAGGACACTTTGCTACCTTCAAAACGCTGTCTAAGGTGTTGCAGGCTGGTTTCTGGTGGCCAACCATGTTTCAAGATGCCCGTGCTTTTGTTTCTAAGTGTGATGCCTGTCAAAGGCAAGGAAACATTAGCAAGAAGAATGAGATGCCTCAGAATTTCACACTGGAGGTTGAGGTGTTTGACTACTGGGGAATCGACTTCATGGGTCCGTTTCCATCTTCCTATGGGAATACGTACATCCTTGTTGATGTGGATTACGTGTCCAAGTGGGTCGAAGCAATGGCTAGTCCTATTAACGACTCAAAGGTGGTTCTTAAGATGTTCAAATTTGTGATATTCCCAAGGTTTGGAGTGCCAAGAGTGGTAATAAGCGATGGTGGATCTCATTTTATCAACAAGGTCTTTGAGAATCTCTTGAAGAAGAATGGTGTGAAGCACAAGGTAGCCACTCCTTATCATCCTCAAACGAGTGGCCAGGTCGAGATTTCCAACAAAGAAATCAAGAGTATCCTCCAAAAGACTGTGAACACTACACGGAAAGATTGGGCTGTGAAGCTTGATGATGCTCTTTGGGCATACAGGACTGCGTACAAGACAGCCCTTGGTACCACCCCATTCCATCTTGTCTATGAGAAACAATGTCACCTTCCAGTGGAGCTCGAGTACAAAGCAGCATGGGCTGTGAAGCCGTTGAATTTTGACATCAAACCTGCATCTGAGAGGAGGATGATTCAGCTGAACGAATTGGATGAGATTCGTCACCAGGCGTATGAAAACTCAAGGATCTACAAAGAACGAAAAAGCTTATCATGACAAGAAGATCATTCCTAGGAACTTCTCTGCCAATGATAAGGTTTTACTCTTCAACTCTAGACTGAAGCTTTTTCCTGGCAAACTGCGATCGCGATGGTCTGGACCATTCACCATCAAATAAGTAAGGCCATACAGAGCTGTTGTGTTGCTGGACAATACATGAGGTGAATTTGTGGTAAATGGTCAGCGCCTAAAGCCATATCTTGCTGACACCGAATTCACTTAAGGAGACTCCATCCCTCTCAGTGAACCACCTCTAGCCTGAGGGGCTCCAAAGTCAAGCTCGTGACTTGAAACAAGTGCTTGGTGGAAGGCAACCCACTGGTAAGTGTACATACTTCCCTTTTCGTTTTTCCTTTTTGCAGTTGATTTTTGGTTTTGTTTCACTCTGTTTCAGGTCAAAAAAAAAAAAACGAGGGCTGGATCGATCGATCCTGACAAATGCCTCATTTCTGGATCGAGCTGACTCCGCTGGACCGATTTGTTCCACAAATTTTTGCTGGTTGGGATCGATCGATCTCCCTAAACGCTCAGTTTCTGGATCAAGCTGCCCCCACCGGATCGACCGACCTCCATCGATCCACCCAGGTGCGCAAAAAAAAAAATAATAAATAAAATCTTGACTTCCTTTCTTTTACTCTGTTTTACCTTTTTTTTGGTTTATTTTCACACCGAGACGGTGTGAAGTAAGTCTGGGGGAGGATCTTTGTCGTTACTAACGCTATCTCTTTCTTTTGTTTTTCTTTGAGTCATTTTGATGCCTTTCTTGAGTCAGTCTAATGTTTTACTGAGTCAAAATTTGTTGGAGATTATGATCACTTTCTTGGATTTGTTGTTCTTATCTACATCTAAGTGAAAATTGTTGCAGAATTAGCTCCAGATCGGACTAATGAAAAATCCAAGGGCTGACCAGTGCATCAGAGGCACCCATGTCTCTACAAAAATTCAATGGTCTGAGCTAGTTTCTGAGCTCTTCCTTTTACCTCATCGTTGTGATTGGTGTCTTCAGGGCTTGACTCCTCTTTCGTATCTGACAAAGACAACATGTTTGAAAGTATGGTAATTCTCTCCCTCGTTTAACGTAAATGCAGAAAAGATGAAATGATTTTCTTTCGAGTAAAGGGTTAGAAAATGTTCCATTGATCCCAATATTTTACTTCGAAAGAGATGATCACACTAAGGTTGGAAGCGAGGTTGAGGAAAATTTCCAGTGATACCACTATTCACCTACTCCTTAGAATAAAACAGTGGCACTAAAATGAACCGGGGATTCGGTGGTAAAAACCATCAATACTCGCGTTCCATCAGCCATTAACCCTGCGAAAAAGAGAATGAGAAAACAATAAGTCTGGTGGAGAGAAAGAGTACCAAAGTTGTGTAGTTGTCTTGTCATGATATCGAAAGGGAAAGAGTCTAGAAGGTCCATGGCACTATGATCTCTCGGTGAGACCCAACAATGTTGGCTTTTGAATCATTATGTGAGATAATGTGGTGAATCTAGGAAAGCTGCAATGCCCGCAGAGAAGTAAATGGTTGTTTGATTTGAAGCTGGTTAAGCAATATGTGGATCGCTAAGATGATAATCATTGCAGAGTTCTAAAGAAAAGGTGAATCTCCGTGTTTTCAAACCTTTTTCTTATTCTTTGTTTTCTGTTTGCTTGAAGGCAAGCAAAATACTAAGTCTGGGGGAGTTGATGTGTTGCGTTTTTAACGCATTCTAACTCTTATTTTGAATCGTTTTTGAGTTTCCATCGAGTCGTTTTAGTTTATTTAGAGTCATTTCAAGCCAGGAGACATTTTAGGATGAAGTTTGGACCAAGAGGCGAGAAAAGACGAAAATTCCAGAAAATATGGCTGGATCGATCGATCCCCCCTTGGATCGATCGATCCCTTGACACGCCCAATCTCCGGACCGACCAGAAGGCCAGATCGACCTTTCATCGCCTGGGATCGATCGATCCTACCACTGGATCGATCGATCCCACCACTGGATCGATCGATCCCTCAACACGCTCAACATCTGGATCGATCGGACCACCCATATCGATCGATCCAGCCCCGACAAAACAGAGAAGATCTCAAGGCCATGACCAGATCGATCGATCCAGCTCCTGAAATTCGCAGATCTAGCCCGATTTTCCCTGTTTCGGCCCAATTTTGCCTGATTTGACCTGCAACTTAATAAAAACATACTTTTTAGGTTTTTTTTAGACTTGGCTTTATTTTATTCATCAGAGAACTTCTAGTTTTGGCACCTTGTAAGATTGAGGGAGATGAATCTCTAAACTCACACCGGATAAGATTTCTGAACCCTGTTTTATTTTTATTCAATCTTATTATGCAATTTCTTCAATCTCTCTGTGTTTTGATTGCTTCCATGTCTGAGTATTCTTCATGTTAGGTTTTTAGGGTTTCAAGGGATTCTCCATGAATCACTGAAACGGATCTGTTAGATTAGGGAATTACATAAAGTTCTTCATCTATTGTTGGAATTAAGGCTTAGACTAGATTGATCACCTAGTTTATGATCTTAGGATTAATCTATTCATCAAAAGTGCTTTAGTTTTCCTGATAGAACTTAGATGAACAAATTATCCTTAGCCAACGAAAGCTGATGCTAAGGCAATTTGTGAACTTATCAAATATGAACATTAATGCTTGCTTAGAACACTGAGGTCAAACGACAATTTAGATTTTTAGGTTATTAGGCATAGTATGTAGTACCACGACAGTGGGCTAGCTAAACATTCATGTTTGAGTTCGAGAACATGTCTTAATTATCTCCCTAATCGATAATTTGTTTAATGAATCTGGATTTTCTGCGAATTACCTGGGGGCCTAGCGTTTTCTCTCATTGAATTTATTTCGTTTCATTCATTATTCTTAGTTTTAGAAGTTACAACCCACAAAAAAACATCATTTGTCTTAGATTTACTTTCATCATGCATTCTCGTAGTGTTGCATTTGGTCTCTGTGGATTCGATCCCTACATTACTACTTCGTCGGCTGTGCTCTTGCAGTAGTTACTTTTAGGGTTAAACTCTGAGTGTATCACCAGCGCGCAAAAAAACCGAAAGTCTACCGTTCTTTGATGGTAAACTTGTTTGATGTTTGCCAACTCAAATTTTGGTATGTATATTTGTTTGATGGATGGTAGGTTTGTTTGAAAGATGGTAGATTTATTAAATCTTGGTAGACTTATTTTGGTAGACTTATTTTAACGACGCGGTAGATATATTTATTTGTAGTAGATATATTTTTTTTGATGGTAGATTTGTTTATGAGTTGGTACACTTTACGACCAAACCGTTGACTAACGGTAAATGTTTGACTTTTTTGGTAGATTTATTGACCATGGTGGTAGATTAATCTAACAAAACGGTAGACTTATTTCTTTTGGTGGTAGAGTTAACCAGTGTGAATTAATTTTTTTCGTGACGGTAGATTTGTATTGGTAACGGTAAATTTTTATTGGGTTGGTAGATTTGTTTATAATGGCGGTAGATTTAAAACCGTGTAAAATCTTGGTGACTTCGTTTTGTAACGGTGGTAGATTTAATATTAGTGACGGTAGATTTAAAAAAATTTGGTAGATTTGTTTGTAATGGTGGTAGATATAAAAACTGCTAACATCTCGGTGACTTCGTTTTTTTTATGGTGGTAGATTTAATATTAATGACGATAGATTTAAAATTATTTGGTAGATTTATTGTTAATGGCGGTACATTTAGTATATTTTTTTGGTATTTACTCAGATAACCTTAGTTGGTAAACTTATTATTTCGCGTTGTGGTAGACTTTTAATGACGGTAGATTTATTGATATTGTTTGGTGGTAGACATTTGACTTTTTCCAGAATGCGAAATGACGTTTTTGCACTACACTAAAACTCATATTTACAAAAAAACTAGTCACCCAAATATGTTAAGTATGAGATTGTTTTAGTGTTTGATGGTAAATTTATTGTAATGATGGTAACTTTATTTTGTTATCCTCCCTTTTTTTTTTGGGTTAATATTAACCTTGAACTTATGTCCTATTGGTTCTCTTAAACATTCACCTTATGTCCTTTTGGTTTTCTTTTGTGTAATAACTATCTTTTAACTTAGGGATTTTTTGTTCTTATTTGTGTTTATTCTGGTATATTTAACTCAAATGACTCTAAACCTTAAACATTACAAAGTCAAATGACACATAAAAAATTCTAGTAGTGCTTTTATGAAAAATGTTTCTGGAATCACAATTAATCCTCAAGTCAAAAAAGTATTAAGAGATAGGTCTGTCTCAAATATGGCATATGAGCTTTGTAATTCTTTGGGTTTGTGCTCGATTGTTTTCAGTATTGGTTTATATAATATATGTGTTTTTTTGTCTATATTATTGGGTTGAGTAATGTGTTTTTGGTTAAAATCTCACTCACCTTGGTTATACATGTTAAGCAAAGTGAAAGTAAAGAAAGTGAAAGTAAAGAAAGTGAAAGTATAGCAAACATGGTAGAAAAGATGAAATGTTTGACACATGACTCAAACGTTTTGCAATAATTATAATTTGAAAACAATACCATCATCTAAAATCTAATTATCATTGTACAAATTCAAATATAGATCTACCATGAATACAATAATAAATATACCATCATTTCAAAAATAATTAAATCTACCAAATCCAAATCTACAACAGTAGAAGAACATGTCGAGAATCTCGTCAGAGACATGTCCGCTGTCGCAAAGCCCATAACCTGCCAGAGAAGAACAAACAAATGTCATCATTCATATATAAAGTTCAAATATGTGACTAACAAATCTACCATCATATAAAACGATAACTCTACAATCATTAACAAGCAAATCTACCATCAAATAATTAATATAACTTTACCATCATGAACAAACTATTTCTCACCTCAAATTTCAGAACCGTTACCACCGGAATTTTCAGACGGTGGTAATATGGCCGAAGAAGAAGCCATGTACCTGTCGGAGAAGAAGAAAGAATAAGTCAGCCGTTAACAATAAGTCTACCATTACGTTAACAAAATCTAGAAAACAAATCTACCGCATTATCTATACAAACTACCGCCAAATAAAAACAAATATACCATGAGATAAAACAAATCTACCATCATCTATATACATACTATCGTCATATAAAAACAAATATACCGTCATATATAAACAAACCTACCGTCATATATAAACAAATCTACCGTCCTATACAAACAAATCTACCATCATATATATACAAACTATTGTCATATATATACAAATCTACCGTTATATATAAGCAAATCTACCAAACTAACCGAACCACATTTGTCAGACTAATAAATCTACCATCCAGCGTTACAAAATCTACCACCAAAGATATACAATATTTGACATTCCTCACCAAAAAATTCTTGCTCTCACCGGAATCCCGTTCAGTAGACCGGAAACACAGATTAAACAAGTTATCTGCAAAAAACAAAAATTAGGGTTAAGTTTCGCCGCCGCGAAAAAAACTATGAAATTAGGGTTTTCGCCGTCGCCAACCGCCTATTCTCTCCCAATCGTCGCCGACCGACGGCAGATGACACGCCTCCCCCAAAGCCCATATCCTTCGCTGTAACCATCCTTCGTCGCGGTTCTTCTTCTTCTTCGTGGAACTAAAGAAAATCTAAAACGAAGCAAGAGGATGAAAAGACTTACCGGCCGGAAACGCCTCACTCCTCGCCGGAATCGGGTCGGAATCACGTCGGAATCCAACCGTCCCCCCAAACGTCGCTGTTGCCTACCGCCTTTTGTCGAGAGGATTTTTTTTTTTTTTTTGTAAACCAGTTTTTTTGTTTTAATTATTTTTTTCATATCCTTCTTTTATTTCATTAATTTTTTTTTGTTCAAAAAAAATATATAATTAATGACATATTTGTAATATAATACAACATTTGGATAAAATGGACATTGACCTACTTTCTAAGGTTAGTCTAGTAAACAGGGAGTTAATCTAGTAATATTCCTTAGAAATGAAGTTACTTTCATGAATTTTCTCTTTAATTAATCTAACTGACCGAATACCTAAGTGCTTAGGCCTATCCTTCAATAATAGACTGATTTAGGTATTCGGTCGGTATGATTCCAGTGATTTAAAAATTTCGATAGTTTGGATCTTAAGCAGAGAAAAATAGAATTCAACTAGGAACCAAATTTTATTTCGGTTCGGTTCGAATTCAAACATGTTGTTTATTTCAGTTCAGATGCACAAAAGGTTGCTCCGATTCGGATAATTTAGTATAGGAAAAATCATTGCTAGCTACACGATGTATACCCTATCACATGATCACACATGCAGACAAAATAAATGCATATTTAACTACACAAAGTATATGGTTACCATGGTGACATTTACGAACTATTAGTGGTTATGTCGCCAACGACATGTACAAAATAAATGCATATTTAACTACACAAAGTATATGTACAAAATAAATGCATCTTTAACTACACGAAGTATATGGCTCATTCTGATTCTGATCTTCCATCCCGAACCGCCTTCTCTCGCCGCACGTTCCTCCTCCCACCGCCAATCCTCTCCGCCGCTGCTTCAACCACCTCCACATCTCCTTCCCACCCACTCTTCTCCAGATTAGCCGCGTAACCCAACCTTTGCCGCACAGACACATCTTTTCCAACAGCCACAACCAAAACCTTCTCATATCCCAACCCATATATCTATCTTGCACATCTTTCTCATCGACCGGATCTCTTCCCCATAAAGTTGGATGCACAATCGGATTGGAAAATGTTAATCCAATCTTCAGGGCCAGATCCATCGGAATGAGAAAAAATGGGATCTAAAGATGATTTTTCCAGCAATGATTATATATATTCATGGTATTGGAAAAAATGGGATCTAAGATGAATAATATAATTTGGGTAAACGACATATTTCTCTCCCCCCCTCCCGAATAGTTATCACATAATAACATATCCACCTAAAGTGTCGACCTCGGCCTAGATCCCCCTGATTTGAAAGTTAAAAATGTATTTCCCCCTAATCCGGATTACGACACGATTTTGACCCGACCCAACCCAAAATAATACTGACCCGTTGGTCTTCATTGCTTCTTATCTTCTTCTCTGATCAACCACCGCCGCCGTTCCCCTTGGTCTTCATCTTCCGATCGTGGCTCATTCTGATTCCAATTCTCTATCCATTGTGGCTCATTTCTCCTCGAGCCGCCAATCCTCTATGCCGCTGCTTCTTCTCTTCTTCCTCTCAACACTACTGATAATATTCGTCGGGGGAACCACCAAAATCTTCGGCTTACGAGTGGTAATATCCGCCTGGGGCACCGCCGGACACATCTCGTCGGCCCTCGCAATCGGCGACGAG
>PKML01043575.1:0-12322 GCA_002933935.1 Eutrema yunnanense | reverse complement strand
GACCCCAAACATCACAATGAATCAAAGCAAAACACTCTTTTGATTTATGCAAACTTTCGAAGAAAACTTCTCTAGTCTGTTTTGCCCTAAAACAAGTGTCACACGGACTAGGGACAACAGATTTATTTGAAGAGGAAAACATAGGTAATGAAGATAAAACTGAAAACGATGGATGTCCAAGCCTCTGGTGCCAACAGTACTGATCAACCGAGCTAACAACTGAACTAGACACACGATGAACCCTTGCAGCCATAACATCCTTAAAATACTAAACCCCATCTCGCTCTTCACCGGCTCCAATCAGGGTCCTCGTGAAACGATCCTGTAAAACACACAATGTATCACTTAGAACTGCAAAACAGTCTGTGTGCCGTAATAACTTCAAAACCGAGATTAATGAGCAATTTAGATTAGGCACAAACAACACGTTCTCAAGGGTAATCTGATCGGATAACGGGAAGACACCCATATGAGTAGCAAATGTTCTATTTCCATCCGCAAAACCAATAGGACAGGGAGGTATACATGATGTATTTCGGAGTAAAGAGAAATATCCCGTCATATGGTGAGAAGCTCCTGTGTCTATGATCAAATCACCATGACGAGGCTTACCATTAAGATGATCAGATGAAGGATTCGATTTCTCACTGATCATCTGGGACAGAGCACGCCACTGTTCCTGAGTAAACTCTGGAAACGATGATGAATTGGATGTGGTTGTGTGAGCGTTCGTTGCTTTTACCCCAGAATTTTTGATGCGATCTGAAGTATAAGAACCACGTCCTCCTTGACCACCTCCTCGACTAGCGCCTCTGTTTCCTCTACCACCACCTCTGTTTTGTGATCTCTCCTCCCACCATGGCGGGAAACCCACCAACTGCCAACAATTCTCTTTAGTATGACCACTTCTGCCACAATGAGCACATTGAGAGCCACGCTGATCTTGCCCTCTAGAACCAGAAGACAAATGTGAGACCGTCTGTTGAAAAGACAAGTCTCGTTTGGCAACGAAACCTACTGCGTTATGTTGCGATTCACATTCCTTGGCGGAGTTCAAACGTTGCTCCTCACGAACCACCTTTGCATAAATCTCACCAATGTCTGTAGATGCATCTGATGCGATGATAGCTTGACACATACCACCAAATCGAGCTGCATCTAACCCCATCACGAACTGATGCATCTTTTCTTCTTCACGTTCCTTCTCATACTCAAGAGCAGCACTACACGTACAAGTAGGAAGTGGCTTGTACATGTCGAGTTCCTCCCAAATCTTTGACAACTGTGCGTAGTAATCGATCACCTCATCACCATTCTGTCGGCACACTGCTAACTTCTCTTTCAAGTGGTGCAGACGCACCTTGTTTCCCACAGAGAAATGCTTAATAAGGTTTTCCTACAACTTGTTAGAATCCGTGATTAACATCTCCGTTGATCGGGCTCACGGCTCAATTGATGTGCGAATCCACCCAACAATCATGGAGTTTACCGAAAGCCAAAGCTCGAGATTAGGATCGTGTGCTAATGGCTTCGTTATGGTTCCTTCAACGAAACATAGTTTATGTTTTGCACGAAGAGTATTGGTCATCTCTCCCGACCACTCATTATAGTTTTCTCCAGTTAACATCACCGATGTAATTAGAGCACCAGGGTTGTCGGAGCCATACAAGGAGTAGGGCGTGACAGCTTCAGTGTTACGATTTTCCGTAGTTCCGCTCTTGGTAGCGGAAGACTCATCACCATCAACCATGACTTAAACTTGGTTCGAACTTCGAACACAAACAGGGGAGCTATGTCGAACTTCGAGATAGCAAAAGAAGAGAGCGGTGTTTAGGTCTCAGAACGATTTTTCTCTGATACCATGTAAAGATAAGTAAGACTTGTGAATATTGTGTTATTGATATCAACGGCGTACACAACGTATATATACAAGACACAAACCCTAGAAGCACTTGACGGCCAAGCTATACAAACCGTCATAATAAGTCTCAATACTAATTGTTTAGCCCAACTCCCTAATATTGTTAGAACTGCGAATTCATTAAGCTTCTGCAACCGCTGCATTTGCTGCACCTGCACCCGCTGCATTTGCTGCACCTGCTGCATTTGCTACACATGCACTTGCTGCACATGCACCTGCTGCATTTGCTAAAGCTCAACTCGCTAATAGTTATATAAAGCAGATTTAGCCAAAAGGATTTTCGTTACATCCCACTCATTTGGGGATGGATCACTAACCTTAAGATCCAAGTGTGTGAAAGGTGGAGGGCCAATTGGAACCAAGATAGCTACGGATCTTACCATACCTTGATGTTTTCGCCATTTCCAATAAACCATCCTAAACTAGGGCTGGACAAAAAATTCGGATCCAAAAATTCGAACCGGTACCAAACCGAATCCGATCTGAATTTTTAAAATACCTGATCAGATGCTAAATTCATATACCCGAAGAACCGAACCCGAACCGGTACCGAACCGAGAACCGAATGGGTACCCGAAATATAATTATATACCCAAATATATTAACTATATTTAGATTTGATATAACTCAAATACCCAAAATTACAACTATAAACCCGAATATATTAATTATTTTTTGGGTATTTCAGATATTTTAGATTTATTTTCGATATTATGGGTATATCGAATACACCTATTTTGTTTTTGTTATTTTTGGATTTTTCGGGTATTTTGGATACTTTTGGTTTGAAAGTATATTGGTTTTATTGAAATGAATATTCATGTTTTTGTGTTTTGTTTCAGATTTCGGGTTTTTCGGGTATTGTGGATACTTTCAGATCCAGATCCGAACATATCCGAAAAATTTCAAATTTTTAAAAAAATACTCGATCCGATCTGAACCCGATCCAAAATTTTAAAATATCATATCGGTACATAAACCTCTAAACCTGAAATATCCGAAACCCAAAATCCGAAATAATCGACCCGAACCCAATCCTAGGATCGAACGCCCACCCCTATCCTAAACCCTTTCTCAGCATGGGCTATCTATGGGCCGGACCGTTTTGAGGGGAGGGGGGGGGGGAAACAACATAAAATGACTATCCCTGTTTACACATCAATCGGATTCTCTGAACCAATTAAACCGGAAAAAAACAAGCTTCTCTCTCTCTCTGGGCGAAGGCAAAAAAGCTTATCTTCTTCCTCCCCCTTGCAATTGCAGTGATTGCAAAAAAGATCAAAAGACGCCGAGAGCACAAACCCATAATGGCATCTCTCTCCATGGCTTCCGTTAACCTTAGGTTCTCTCCTTTACGCTCTTCTCCAAGTGTTTCCCTTCGCGTTCCCGTTCAATTCGCTCGATTCAACTCGTCGATTCTTGGCTCAACTCACTGCATTTCTGGGCTCCGCGCGGTTTTTCCTCAGAAGATTTCCTCAGTTGTTTCCACGAATTCTCAGAGGCTTCAGTCTCTTACCGTTTTCGCTCATAAAGGCTACAAGATAAAAACCCACAAGGTCTTTTCTTGTCTGTTGTTTCCTTGTCTGGTCTTAATTTGGTTGACCTGAAATTGAAGTGGAGGACTTTAATGGCGGGAATTGGAATCATTGATTGTTTTAATAGCTTCGAAAGTTTAGACTTTACTTGTTGTTGTGACTTTACTTTTTTCTGAATCTTGCTATGCAATTACTTTAATGCTTATAGCCTTCATGTAACCATCAGAGACTGAGATTGTAACCTATCGGCTGTCATAGTGATGTACTTGAAATTCTGAAACTGTGAACTTCGTTTGACTCCAATTGTTCTAGTAAAGCAGTTCGCTTTTGTTGATTGCTGTTAGTATTTGTTGAATGAAAAGGCGTAATGTATTTGTTGACAGGCCTCAGCGAAGCGGTTCAGGGTGACGGGTAGGGGGAAGATAGTGAGGAGACGATCCGGGAAGCAGCACTTGTTAGCTAAGAAGAACAACAAGAGGAAATTGCGTCTATCGAAAATGGTTTGTTTTCTTTCAACTTCTAAACAACGATTTATGGCTTCTTTTCTGTTTCTGTTTGCGAACCACAATCTTTTTGATGCTGCATGACTTGAAGGGTGTAATTTCGTATGTGTAAAATGCGCTCATCTCTTTCAACAATTAGATGTGAGTGGCTTTCGTTGAATGTTTCAACATGAGGTGTGTCTCGGTAGGGAAAAGAGCGAGCTCTTAGCATAGAATTTCAAACAAACCGTGTCTTTCCTTGTGCATTCGATTCCTTGCATTGCATCTCTTGCTGAATCTCTTATAATGGGGATTAAAGGTACTAGCAGATTAATAGTGCGATATGGAAACCATGACATTGAGATTCACTGTACTGGCTCTATCAGAAATGTGATTTAGGGAGAAATTTATTATCTTCAACCAGTAAAAACGAAAAGACAAAAACGTATGGCATCAATCTCATGATCACAAGTTCAAGTTATTTGCTTGTTGTTCTTTTTTCATTAGCAACTTTATTGCTCTGTTGTTCTTTTCCCTCTTCTCTTTTAAATCTCTAACTTTTATGTCTTCTGTAATGCAGCACGAAGTGAGCCGGAGCGACTATGACAACGTGATCGGCGCTCTGCCCTACCTGAAAGTCAATCGAAAGGCGACTTAAACAGAGCCCGCTTGATCCTTTTCTTACCTGCATTTCTCATTTTGTAATCTAAGTTGTAATAATATCCTTTTGTTGTGTGATAATTTGGTCTATGAGTTGATTTTATTTCGCTTTTGTGTCTTCTTTTTCTTCCTCCTCGTTTTCTTGTCTCGCATGACAAATTATTATAGGTGTAACAGATGATAGCTCAACAAGGAGTTTGGTCATGGATCACTGATTGGGTTGAAAATCAGAGACAAATATCTTAGGAGACTTCAGAGTTTTATAATCAGACCAATCTCACTTATAAGTCTTTTAACTTTCTATTTTCAACCCATCCATAATTTGTCAAACGGTAAAGAGATAATTGCAGCTGAGATAATGACTAGCTAATGCTTTGACAATGAGAGTTCATTAAGATAAGAAAAATTATGGATGCTTTGACAATGAGAGTTCATCCGTAATGTTTTAATCGCCTTTTTTGTTATATACACAACTCACTCACACTCATATTTTGAGATTTCAACCTAAATTATAAACTACTATCTACTAAGTTATTTTCTTATTATATAAAATTGAACGCGTCAACGTAACAATGACACATATGATAATTTTCACTTACAAAATCGTAACATCTATCATTGTTAATTATGATCGCGATATATGTTAGTATAATAATATAAACTTTCTAATTTTTAGATATTTTTTTAATAGACAAATTAATAAAATAAATAAAAAAGAAAAATCAAATTGTGTTCAAAAGAAAATGAAAACTGTTGGGGATAAAAAATTCCTTTTGAGATCGGCGAATCAGAGGGTGACACGCGTCATATTAGACTAGATGGTCACTTATCATAAAAACGTACCACTTTGAGGGGATGCGGTTACGAGGCTAGATGATCGAACCTTAAGACATGTTAGGACATGTTGTATGACGTGTCACCATAGATTAGACGATCACTTGACCTAAAGGCGTACCACTTCGAGCGGGTGCGCTTACGAGGCTAGGTGGTCGAACCCTAGGACATGTTATTAACTGCCACCTTTTCCGAAAACCGTTCTCGAATAGCGGAAGTAAGGAGATGAGTGGTCCTGAAACAGTATGGAGTCACCTCTTCCCGGATACGCCAACTCATGCCAAGTTGCCCGGAGAGAGCGGTTTTAGGGAGATAAGTGACCCGTACAGGCACATGCTAGCTCCCCGATCACGTCAACACAAACCAGGTAGTAATACCTAGGAAGGTATGACTCCCAGGTAATCGGGTAGCAATACCCAGGAATAGGGGTGGGCGTTCGGATCTTCGGATCGGGTTCGGGTCGGGTATTTCGGGTTTCGGGTATTTCGGGTTTAGGGATTTAGGTACCGATCGGGTGATTTAAAAATTCGGATCGGGTTCGGTTCGGGTTCGGATCGGATCGGGTATTTTTTTTAAGATCCGAATTTTTTCGGATATGTTCGGATCCGGATCCGAAAATATCCAAAAGTATCCACAATACCCGAAAAACCCGAATAACCCGAAATCCGAGACAAAACACAAAAACATGAATATTCATTTCAATAAAACCAATATACTTTCAAACCAAAAGTATCCAAAATACCCAAAAATTTCAGAAAAAAACAAAATAGGTGTATTCGATATACCCATAATATCGAAAATATACCTACAAAAACCGAAATACCCTAAAAATAATTAATATATTCGGGTTTATAGTTGTAATTTTGGGTATTTGGGTTATATCAAGTCTAAATATAATTAATATATTTGAGTATATAATTACACTTCGGGTATTTCGGGTACCCATTCGGTTCTCGGTTCGGTACCGGTTCGGGTTCGGTTCTTCGGGTATAGGAATTTAGGATCCGATCGGGTATTTTAAAACTTCGGATCGGGTTCGGTTCGGTACCGGTTCGGATTTTCGGATCCGGATAATTTGCCCACCCCTACCCAGGAAGGTAAAGGTAACCCGATATCACCCGAAAGGTTAACAAGAGGTATAAGTCTAAATTCTCCTTACACGGGAACATCTCTATTTTTTCCTCCAATATTACCTGGACTATTGTACTAATCTCACAATATATGACATGTGAAAGTGACCAATCACCGTCCATGGGAAAGATAAAGATATTATTATTTTTGCTTAATTACAAATCCTCTATTTACAAGCGACTCTTATAGAGTCTATGGAACAATCTAGAATTGGAACAATATAGAATCTTTGGCGAAGAGACAGCTGGATTGACATCGCTTAAGGATGAGAACAAATCGAATATATTTTGGAGGAACGTCTCTTTCTCTGCGTTAACGGCTCTTGCAGGTATAAAGACATTTATGATCGAAGGATGAAAATCGCTGGGTGAAAATCCACAAGAGAGGTAATGCATTTCACGTATGGAGCATGAGAATGATACATGAGAGTGACTTCAATTGAGACAACATATTTTTGACTGAAGGACACAAATATGTGCCTCAAGTCTTCACTACCATATGCGATTGAAGAGGATAGTGGAAGTTTTTCTTTTAGCTCCTTAAAATCTTTTTCAAAATGAGTCTCTTGAATCTCTAGAACAATGGACACTCCACTATCCTTGGGGAATGCGATTGAAGAGTTGAGTGGAAGTTTCTCATTTAGCTCCTTAAGATCTTTTTCAAAACGAGTTTCTTGAATCTCCTGACCATTGGACACTCCCCTACCATTGAGGAATGCGATTGAAGAGTTGAGTGAAAGTTTCTCATTTAGCTTCTTAAGATCTTTTTCAAAACGAGTCTCATGAATCTCCTGACCAATGGACACTCCACTACCATTGGAGAATGCGATTGAAAATTTGAGTGAAAGTATCTCATTATGTTTTTCAAAACGAGTTAATTCTTAATATTTTCCAATTTGCATTATTTTCGTTAATTAGAATTTGATATAAATCATTGGTTGGTTTGGTTTTTGGTTTTGTCTTGATTTAATCGTTCGATGCTTTGTTATTGCAGTGTGCAATATGCAGTATTTTCAACATAAATTAGTTAGTGGGTCTGTTCATTTGTCTGCCGCAGGAGCTTGCGGTTGCGGTTTGCGGTTTGCGGCCGATTGTTGTTCGTTTACCAGACGTAGCCTCCTGCGTCTGAAATTTCTAGCACTGTTGCGACCAATCTCAGAGATCAGCCACGCGGCTGTCAAACGAACAACAATCGGACGCGTCTGGTCGCAGGTCGCAGCCGCATGCGTCATGCAAACGAACATACATAGTGTCTCAAAATCACATCAAAGACATGACAAAAGCAAACATAAATTAGTTAGTGTCTAACTCATTGCCACAATTTTAATTTAAGTGAATGTGTGCCATTTCATGAGGATTCTTTGTGACCCTTTGAAAAGCCGTTGAACAAAAAAGAATTAATTTAGCATAGAATATTAAAAACATCAATTAATTTTTAACAAACTTTTTCTATTAAAATATCACTTAAAATTGATTTCATTAATATGCACTAAAAAACACAAAAAATTAAGTAGTGATGGTGTTTAGTCTTGTAAAAAGAGAGAGAAATGAGAGAAAATATCACTATTGATGTCTTATAATTTTTAGACAGGTACTTGGAGAAGTTTCTTATACCCATTATTATTATTATCGTTTCCCATACACGGGCTCTCGGATTCCATGTATATGCACGGATGTTATAGTTGTCCCATTGTGCCTCCACTGTCAGCCTCGAGTGATTGCTTAGGTAGTTCGTCATTACCAGTGAGGTTGTGTTACCTGGTTTCAGTATTGGTGACATATCACCAAACCGATATCCATTCCACACAATGCTCCATTGTCTCTCTAAATTTGGATACCCTACATAAATTGCAATGTTTGTGTCATCATAATCACCTATGAATTTCAACGATAAGTACCCACTTGACGGATAATTTGATTTGTCCAGAGTTTAAGGAATTTTTTGATTCTTGTTTTGGGATCAATGCCCAGTCTCATATTCGGTAGTAACGTATCCATTAGATAGTCGAAGCTCTGCCACACGTATCTTTCTTTTGCGTCGTTGGAGTCACTCACAACGACTCACAACGAGGTTGCCCGTATCTTGGAGTTACCATATGTGAGTTCACATCTCATCATGTCAGATTCGCTGACCATAAAATTTTATTACATTGACCGATCAAGACGAGGTCGTTGTTGGAGAACGTGAGGGTTCCGATGGGTGTGGTGAGAGCGTTATCTTTGTTGGCGACCCATAAACATGTTATATTAGGGTCTTGGGTTAACCAAATTCACAGACACCACCGAAATATCAATTCATTTGGCTGAATATTGAAAACATCAATTAATTTTAAACAATTTTTTTTTATTAAAATATCACTTAAAGTGAAATAGAGTTGATTTCATTATGCACTAAAAATGCACAAAAATATTAAATAACGACCGTGTTTAGTCTTGCAGAAAAAAAGAGAAAATATCATTTTTGTTGTCTTATAATTTTTAGACAGGTACTTGGAAAAGTTTCTTTCATCTCTATGGTTTTAAACAGTTATTTACTTTCAAATTATTTTGCATCTGCATTGATATATTCAGAGTTATTCCTTCATTAAACTATCCAATGCGATCAAATGACGGCAGTGATGTGGCAGGAGCTTCGAAACGCTCTAGTTCCGCTGTGGATCTTTGGCTTCGGTTTAGCCCAATTTTTGTTACACATTTGTATTGATTATTTGTTCTTAATATACCACTTTAGTTTCACTATTAAAATTTTCTTTTAAATGTAATATTCTGTTTTAATTTAGTAAAAATCTTTTAACAAAAACATAATTAAAACTCAAATTAATGTGCACACAAATTATTAAACTAAAATTTAAAATTATAATATTCTAAATTCTAAATACTAAATACTAAATATATAAGATAATTAATAATTCTAATGTTAAGAAAAAAACAATTGTTTGAAAATCAACCACGTGACGACAAAAACAGACCGAAGCCAAAGAAAGAGAAAGAAGACAATTAGATAAGAAGCTAAGCTACCTCCGAATCTTCTGACACGTGGCAATATCTCTATCTATAGCCGTCATTTTAAAAGCAAAACGCGGGACCCACCTGAACACACCCGCGTGGTCCGCCAACGAATCATCCAAGTATTCAAATCATGTAGAGGAAATGACAAAAATAGCCTCCTAAGTAAAGACAAATACGATGGGCCAATTTGGGTATTCTCTAGAAACTCAACTTTCTTTTTTAAGTCTCTCAGACAAACAAAAAAACGAGAACCATCGTGTCCTTTTCGCGTTTTTTAGATCTTCAAAATCAATTTCGTTACTAAACCAGGGTTTATTGATTCCTAGATAATTCTTGGTTTTTTTTGTTGTTGTGATCTTCTTCAGTTTCGGTTTTGCGATTGGGTGTTCGTTTTTTGGATGGTGGAAATGATGAAATCGAGGAATCTCAGACCGGCGTCGAAGTTTCCGGTGAAGTTAGAGATCGTCGAGGATTTTCTGGACGAAGAACACGGTCCTCTCAACAAGCGATCTAGGGTTTGTTCCTCATCTTAAACAAATAAGCTTTTGTTTAAAACGTTGTCGCGTAGCAGCTTAGTATTAACCCAATTGTCTCCTAAAGATTCCTACAATCAGTTCTTAATTTGCTAAATTATTGCGTTTGGGTATGCTAAAACGTGATTGCGTAGTTTCTAAGCATGTAATTACATTTTAGTAATTTTTGACCACTTGTCTCCCAAAGATTCCTACAATCAGTTCTTGATTTGCTAAATTGGAGTTTTTTGTTTTTTTGTTTTCGATTTGAAACGAATCACAGCTATGGAGCAATAGAACAAGCAAATTTAACCTACTTGATGAGCCAAGTCCTCTGGGACTGAGCCTAAGGAAGAGCCCATCTTTGCAAGATCTGATTCAGACGAGACTTTCACAAAGTGTTGCAGTGGGCTCTGGTGTAAAGAAAGAAAGTATATGTGATGCTTCTTCTGTTTTAGGAACCGTTGAGAAGCTGAAAGCTTCCAACTTTCCTGCTTCCGTCCTCAGGATTGGGCAATGGGAGGTGAGTTCTGTTGTTTTTCTTCTGAGTTTTTATGTTTGGAATCAGAGTTTGACTTGCTTCTGTTTTTGTTTGTTAGTATAAATCGAGGTATGAAGGTGATTTGGTGGCGAAATGTTACTTTGCGAAACACAAACTTGTATGGGAAGTGTTAGACCAAGGTCTTAAGAGCAAAATCGAGATTCAATGGTCAGATATTATGGCTTTGAAGGGAAATTGTCCGGAAGATGAACCTGGAACGTTGACTCTTGTGGTATAAAATGCATCCTCGTGATCGTTTCATTCGCTCAAAGACCTTAATGTACCAAGGTTTTGATTTATTATATCTTGTTTGTTTCAGCTGGCAAGGCGGCCGCTATTTTTCAGGGAAACTAATCCTCAGCCTAGAAAGCATACTCTGTGGCAGGCAACTTCAGATTTTACCGATGGTCAAGCCAGCATGAACAGGTAAGAACTATTTCTTGTTTCCTAGTCCAAAGTATAGACTTTGATACGCAATGTAATTGAAACTGTACGGAGCGTGATTGTATATAACTTACGACTTCAAATGACAATGGTTTCTGCTCTTTTTTGTTTTGTTTTGCTGTGGTATTGTAGGCAACATTTTCTGCAGTGTTCACCAGGGATATTGAACAGACATTTCGAGAAGCTTGTCCAATGTGATCATCGTCTGTTCTGTCTCAGCCAGCAGCTAGAGATAAATTCGGAGTCACCCTTCTTTGATTCACGACAATCTATTTTTGAGGATCCCTCAGTGTCTGGATCTCAGAATATGGCATCCCCTGTTGGGGCTCAGTCATCATCAGAACATATGTCCCTGTCTCATGACGCACTGTCGCCTAGCTCAGGTATTGTGTTTTGTATAAATATCTTTCACATTCATTGCTCTTTTCTTGTGCTCATACAATCAAATTAAGATTGCGGATTTTTGTTTTCTTCTTACTTTTAGTGATGGATGCTTGTGCGATCAAAGGAGTTGGTGCTTCCTCCATTGATTCAAGAAATACAGCAGATTGGAGTCAGATAAAAGTGCCTGGACTACACCAATCTATGTCGATGAACGATTTCCTTGCACTCCTGTCAGATCAAGCTAATTGTGGGAACAACCCGGAGTTTGAAGAAATGAAACAGTTGCTGTTAAGTGACACCCAACCCGAGACATCGGATGAGAAGTCTGTCATGTCAAAGGTGAATTCTTTCTACAACCTCTTGCAATCGGCTGCAAACACCAACGATGGGAAAGAGACTGGAGTCGAAGGCAATAGAGTTCTTGATCCTGCTTCAAGCAGCAAGCCGCAAGGCATGTCAAGGAAAGACTCATTCAGTGATTTGTTAGTACAACTTCCTCGGATCACATCCCTACCAAAGTTCTTGTTCAACATTTCAGAAGAAGACGGTCATGCGCATACTGGATAACGATTCCATCGCCATATAATTATTCAGTATTGTGGTGACAACAAGTCTAGGAAGCTTGAACAAGTAGCTGTAAATTAAATCATCTCTCCTAGAGAATTTCTGCTCTTGTATTGCAAAGTGTTAAACTTTAAAGAACCCAAACACAAGGATTTGGAGGAACTTTGTGTTTGATGATGAATCCTTGTACAGAAAAGTGGTTTGTAATGGCGTTTTTTCTAAAGCCATTTTGTTTGAAACATTAACTAAACACAAAGATTGGGGTGTGAACTTTTTTTTTTTTTTTTAACACTGATCAAATTATGA
>PKML01043574.1:0-27684 GCA_002933935.1 Eutrema yunnanense | reverse complement strand
TCGTCCGAGAGAAGATTTCGAACCCTTGTTTCTTTCTACCTTTATTATTTATTTCAAAGATTTATTCAATCATGTTGTTTGTTTCAATCTCCATGTCTGAGTAGATCTCATGTTAGGTTTAAGGTTCTCAATAAAGGATCTCTTTGAATGTTAGGTTGATTAGTTGGTTAGGGTTCTTAATCTGAATTAGTTCTTCACCATAGGTTGTTCTTAAAGCTAATTCTAGATTGATCACCTGTAACTTAGATCTTAGATTAATCGATTAGGCACGACAATGCAATTGATAATTTGATAGAACCTAGGGTGAGCAAAATAACTATCTGCAAAGAGATTTGGTTTAGTTGTTTTGTGAACAAATCAAACTTGAACTTAATGCTGGTTTAGGCTTTAGGATTTGCAAAGAGATTTGGAATTCTGAGATTTAGATTTAGATAATTCTCGCAACGACAGTTGGTTAATTATAGCTTAGTGTTTTGAGTTCAAGAACCGTGCTTAATCTGAACCCTGACTAATTGATTTACCTGCATTCCCTGATTTCCTGATAAATACCCTGAACCTATCTTCCTCCATTGAATTTACAACTCTTAATTACTTTATTGTTTCATGTTTTTATTGATTTACTTAGCTTAATTCGAACCTATAATATCTATTGTGTGATTCTTGAGCCTCTGTGGATTCGACCCCTAAATACTACAATCGACAAAGCTGTTAGTACTTTAGGATATTACATTTAAGCTTATCAGTCGGCTAAAGACGTTAACATCTTTAACATCTCATTGTTAAGATGTTAAGGTCTGGATTTCAAACCTTAACGTCTTAAAATCTTCACGTCTGAAATCCAAACCTTAACGTCTGAAATCCAAACCTTAACATCTTAACAATGAAATGTTAAATTTTAGGGTATAGAGCATAGGTTTTAGGGTGTAGATGGATTTCAAAGAAATCGTAGTAAAATCGTTGCAAATTTGCAACGATTTTGAAAAAAATACGGTTTAGGGTATATCGTCGAACTAAAATGGAATTAAGAAATCCAAACCTATACATCTTAACAATGAGGTGTTAAAGTTTAGGGTATAGAGAATAGGGTTTAGGGTGTAGATGGATTTTAAATAAATCGTAGTAAAATCGTTGCAAAATTTACAACAATTTTGAAAAAATACGGTTTAGGGTATATCGTTGAACTGAAATGGAATTAAGAAATCCAAACCTATACAACTTAATAATGAGATGTTAAACTTTAGGGTATAGAACATAGAGTTTAGGGTCTAGATGAATTTCAAAGAAATCGTAGTAAAATCGTTGCAAAATTTGCAACGATATAGCAACGATTTTCAAAATCGTCGCAAATTTGCAACGATTTAGCAAAGATTTTGAAAAAAATACGGTTTAGGGTATATCGTCGAAATAAAATGGAATTAAGAAATCCAAACCTATACATCTTAACAATGAGATGTTAAAGTTTAGGTATAGAGTATATGATTTTGGGTGTAGATGGATTTCAAAGAAATCGTAGTAAAATCGTTGCAAAATTTGCAACGATTTTGAAAAAATATGGTTTAGGGTATATCGTTGAACTGAAATGAAATTAAGAAATCCAAACATGTACATCTTAACAATGAGATGTTAAACTTTAGGGTATATAACATAGGGTTTAGGGTATAGATGGATTTCAAAGAAATCGTAGTAAAATCGTTGCAAAATTTGCAACGATATAGCAACGATTTTCAAAATCGTCGTAAAATCGTCGTAAATTAGCAACGATTTTGAAAAAAATACGGTTTAGGGTATATCGTCGAAATAAAATGAAATTAAGAAATCTAAACCTATACATCTTAACAATGAGATGTTAAAGTTTATGTATAGAGCATAGGATTTTGGGTGTAGATGGATTTCAAAGAAATCGTAGTAAAATCTTTCAAAATTTGCAACGATTTTGAAAAAATATGGTTTAGGGTATATTGTTGAACTGAAATGAAATTAAGAAATCCAAACATGTACATCTTAACAATGAGATGTTAAACTTTAGGGTATATAACATAGGGTTTAGGGTATAGATGGATTTCAAAGAAATCGTAGTAAAATCGTTGCAAAATTTGCAACGATATAGCAACGATTTTCAAAATCGTTGTAAAATCGTCGCAAATTTGCAACGATTTAGCAACGATTTTGAAAAAATACGGTTTAGGATATATCGTCGAAATGAAATGGAATTAATAAATCCAAACCTATACATCTTAACAATGAGATGTTATAGTTTAGGTATAGAGCATAGGGTTTATGGTGTAGATCGATTTCAAAGAAATCGTAGTAAAATCGTTGTAAAATCGAAAATCGTTGCTAATTTGCGACGATTTTCAGACGATTTCTTTGAAATCCATCTAAACCCTAAACCACATGCCCTAAACCCTAAACCCAATCCATCTCATTGTATTTTGCAACTCTCATTAAAATTCATCTTGAATTTATTGAATTAATTGGAAATAGAAACTTGATCAATCATTGTTCTCTCCGCAAACTCATAGTCTTACTTCATCTTAGCAAAGCTACCATATACGTTTACTCTATGTTTTCGTCTTTTTTCAATCTCAATGATCATATAGATGATTTGAAGATTTAGAGTTTATGATAAACATTTAGATGGATTTAGATGTGTTGCAATCGATGTAACAATCGTCGTACATATGTCCTATACCCTAAACCATATTTTTACAATTTTTCGTTGTTAAATCGTCGCAAATTTACGATGATTTTACGACAAATCGTCGTAAAATCTTCGCAAACTATGAATTTAATTTAACGCGCCTCGGAAAATGAAAAAGTTTGACTGTTCCCACGTGTGGGAAAACCAAAAAAAAAAAAAATTCATTTTGTGACGATTCCTCGCAAAATCGTCACAATATGTGACGATTTAGGGACGACCACAAATTCTATATAAACACACGCTCAACTTTTATTTCTTCATTCTTCAAATCTCAATCTCTCCTCTCTCCCAAAACCTTGCAAAAAGGTCAAATTTTAAATAATTTCTTTTAATTTGTATTAATTTAGGTTAGTATAGATATATAGGAATGAAAAAAATAGGTTGATAAAACAAAATCAAATTGATAGATATGAACATAAATTAGAAGATTTTGAGTAATGGATAGAACATAAATTAGAATAGAAAATAGAAGATTTTGAGTGATGGATATCGATGATTTTGTAATAACTTTATAAATTTTATTCTATAATTATCTTTTTAGTTAGAATATTTTTAAGAAAATTTTATTAAATAATATTATAATTTTATTAAATTTCAAATTATAATTTCGAAATTAATTAAATTTTAAAAATAAAATAAATGTTATAATTCATTAATTAATTACCTAAAAACAATTAACAATCGTCGTAAAATCGCCGTTATTTTGCGACGATTTTACGACGTTTCATTAACGATGATCTTGCAACGATTATAGTTTTCCGACGAATTTACGATGAAATATTTACCTCCTCAATTCGTTATTGTTTTGTCGTGAATTGCCTTCGAATTGCCATCGTTCTTACGACGTATTTTTATTCGTCGTAAAATCGTTGTTAATTTGCGACGATTTTACAATGATTTTTTACCGACGGTTTTTTTCCCCTCGTAATTTGCCGACGATTTTACGACGAAATTTGGTTTGCGACAATCAGTTAACGACGATTTACGTTTCATCGCAAATTCGATGATACACCTGTTTTGCAACGATTTTACGACGATATATGTCGTTGAAAAAGGGGTGTTTTCTTGTAGTGGGGATGGAAACATGATTGTCCCTGCAGTTGCTGTGAATGTTGGGAATGAGGTGGTTGATCGTGGTAGAACAATTGGTGAGTACAACATGCCTGATTAGTTCTACACCAATCGTTATGCGATTCGCCCTCCTGCTTTTCAGAGGAATGACTTTGAGCTGAAACCTGCATACTTCACTCTTGTGGGTCAGCACCCTTTTCATGGTCTTTCTCATGAGCACCCGATGGATCACATTGAGAGCTTTGAGGACTTGGTTACTAGCATCAAATACAATGGAGTGTCCAATGATTTCCTCTTCTGTAAGCTCTTCCCATACTCTCTTGGTGGAGATGCAGCTTATTGGCTTAAGCAGTTACCTCCTGGATCACTGACTATTTGGGAGGAGACTAAGAATGCCTTCTTGAACAATTTCTACGATGATGCAAGATCTGAGGAGCTTAGGGACAAGATCTCCCAATTTTCTCAGGGAGCAACTGAGGCATTCAATGCTGCTTGGACCAGGTTCAGGGCGTATCAGAGAAATTGTCCACATCACGGGTTCACAAAGGTTCAGCTGCTGGGTATCTTCTTCAGAGGGATCGATTGGAGGGATCGATTGGAGGTACCAGATGGCTTTGGATGCTACGAGCAATCGGAACTTCAACACTAGGTATCCTGACGATGCTTATGTGCTTATTGAGAACTTGGCATCTAGCAATAGTACCAAGAATGCAGACTTTGAGCGAAGGAAGCAGAATGAGAACATGGATGGATCGCAGATTGCTGAAGTTCAAGCTAAGTTGGATTCAGTGCACAATCTCTTGATGGGAAAGACGATGAAGGTTGTTCACTTTGCTGATGAGGTTGAGACATTCAATGAGGATGAGGTAGAGGATGTTAACTACATTGGTGTTTCTGGTTTTCAAGGTCAGATAAATCAATACCACCAGAACAACCACCGAAACTTCACCAGCAATGCTCAGCAGGGAGGATACAAATATGAAGGCAATCCAACTGGTTTTGGGACTAATCAATTTGGCCAGAAACCATTCCAGAACAGTGGCTACACTCACACCTATGGAAATTCGTCTTATCAACCTCTACCTGCTAAAACCCCACAGAGCAAGGTTGAGTCTATGCTTGAGCAGCTTCTTCAGGGACAACAGAAGATGACAGTGGATTTCAATGGGAAGATAGATGTTATGTACACATACATGAATGGAAAAATCGAGGCTCTCAACATTCATCAAAAGAAGCTGGAAACTCAGGTTGCCCAAACTGCAGGTGCTGTGAAGAGGCAAGATGGTTTTCTTCCAGGAAAAACAGAAGATCCAAGGGCACACATCAATGCGATCACCTTGAGGAATGGAAAAAAGATCAATCCAGGACTGAGAAAGAGCCTAACTGTAGAGAATTTCGTTGATCTTGCTGGAGATGATTAGGATTCGGAAAATCCCAGGGTATCGATCGACACCACTGAGGATCGATCGACACCTGTCCGAATACTTTCTCGAGAAGTGTCAAAACCACGAGTATCGATCGACACCAATCAAGTATCGATCGATACCCACACTGAGGTCGAGAAGACACCTGAGTTGATTAAGGAAAGGGTCTACAAACCTAAGATACCTTACCCGAGGCCTGTTGGGAAGACCAAGAAGGAAGTGGAAGACTCCAGTTGCAAGGCGATAATGGATAAGTTGATTGTTGAACTTCCTTTTGTCGATGCCATTAAGACTTCTCCAGCCTTTAGGAGGTATGTTAAGAGGATGGTATCAAGCAATTATGTGAACCTTGAAGAAGGAGTCTTGATGATCACTCATGAGTGCAGCGCGATTCTGCTTAACAAGATCCCAAAGAAACTACCTGACCCAGGGAGTTTTATGTTAGATTGTATGATCTTCACAGAAAGATTTGAGCGTTCTCTTTGTGATCTTGGCTCAAGTGTGAACCTCATGCCATACTCAGTTGCTCAGCGGATGAGAATAACAGACTTCAAGTCTACTAGGATCTCACTGATACTTGCTGATCGCTCAGTTCGACTTTCCGAATGACTGCTCGAAGATGTTCCAATTAAGATTGGGAATTGCTTGATCCCGACTGATTTCATTGTCTTGGAATATGACTCAGAGCCCAGAGATCCTCTTATTTTAGGAAGGCCATTCTTAGCAACAATTGGCGCTTTGATAGACTGCAGGAATGGGAAGATAGCTCTCAACATTGGTGATTTGGTCATGACTTTCAACATTTAGAAGATGATGAAGAGACCAACCATCGATAGGCAGACGTACTTTGTCGATACTTTCAATGATATCGCTGAAGAGTATTTTCTGGAGATGCATCCTGAAGATCCATTAGAGAGAGCATTGGTCTGTTCTGCTGATTCAGAAGCGTATTTGAGTGATGTTGCTGCTGGACATGCTAAGATGCTCAACACAACACGATCAGTATCGATCGATACTCACCTAGTATCAGTCGATACCGGTCGACACAACCTGAGAGGTTGCGAAGAATTGGCCGAGACGTCTACGAAAGCTGCTGGGCTTGGCATTGAAGTGAGGAGAAAGCTCCTAAGATCGAACTCAAACCACTCCCAGCCAATTTAAGGTATGTATTTCTTGGTCCCAATTTCACATACCCAGTGATCATTAATGCTTGTTTAAACAACGTAGAGATCACCTTACTGCTGAACATGCTGCACAAGTATCGCAAAGCTCTTGGCTATTCTCTTGATGACATTTCAGATATCTCTCCAGACATGTGCATGCATATGATTCATCTTGAGGACGAGTCAAAGTTTTCAATTGAGCATCAGAGGAGTCTGAACCCGAACCTGAAAGAAGTGGTTAAGAAGGAGGTGATGAAACTCCTGGAAGCAGGGATTATCTATGCCATCTCAGACAGCTCTTGGGTCAGTCCAGTTCATGTTGTTCCTAAGAAAGGAGGGATAACTGTGGTTAAGAATGAGAAGGACGAGCTGATCCCTACAAGGAAAATCATTGGGCATCGTATGTGTATTGGCTACAGGAAGTTGAATGCAGCCACACGGAAAGATCACTTCCCATTACCATTCATTGATCAGATGTTGGAGACGTTGGCAAGTCATCCATACTATTGTTTTCTCGATGGATACTCAGGTTTCTTTCAGATTCTGATACACCCAGAGGACCAAGGGAAGACAATCTTTACATGTCCCTATGGCACATTCGCTTACAGAAGAATGCCCTTTGGATTATGTAATGCTCCAGCTACTTTTCAGAGATACATGATGTCTATCTTCACATACATGATTGAGGATTTTATGGAGGTGTTCAAGGATGATTTTTCAGTGTATGGATCATCATTCAAGAGCTGTCTTGATAACTTGTGCAATGTGCTACAGAGGTGTGAAGAGAAGCATTTGGTTCTTAATTGGGAAAAGTGTCACTTTATGGTTGATGATGACATTGTTCTTGGGCACAAGGTTTCCGAAGCTGGAATCGAAGTTGACAAATTTGATAAGCTCAAATGTAATACCCTAAAGTACTAACAACTTTGTCGATTGTAATACTTAGGGGTCGAATCCACAGAGACTCAAGAATCACACAATAGATTTTAAGGGTTGAATTAAACTAAGTGATCAATGTAATTGAAAACAATAACGTAGATTAAACTTGTTGTAAATTCGATGGAGGAAAGATAGGTTCAGGGTATTTCTCAGGAACTCAATGAATGCAGACAAACTAACTAGTCAAGGTTCAGGTTATGCACGGTTCTTGAACTCAAATCATTAAGCTATAATTAACCAACTGTCGTTGCGAGAATTATCTAAGTCTAAATCCCAGAATCCCAAATCTCTTTGCAAATCCTAAAGATCTAAACCAGCTTTAAAGTTCAAGTTTGATATGTTCACAAAAAACTAAACTTAATCTCTTTGCGGATAGCTATTTTGCTCACCCTAAGTTCTGTCAGATTATCAATTGCACTGTCGTGCCTAATCGATTAACCTAAGATCTAAGTTCCAGATTCGTCAACCTAGAATTAGCTTTGAGAACAACCTATGGTGAATAACTAATTCAGATTATGAACCCTAATCAACCAATTAACCTAACATTCAAAGAGATCCTTTATGAGAACCCTAAACCTAAAGGAGATCTACTCAGACATGATCAATGGAACAGAAGTCATAGATGAATAGAATTGCATAAAAGAAATCAATAAGAAATAAGGGTTCAGAGTTGTCTCCCAAAAATCCTGGAACAAATCTCTCTCAAAGTATCAAGAATAAAATAAAGCTTAGCCAACAAAAGTGGCTGAAAAACCTAATAAATAACCTAAAACACGTTCTGGGGCTTCTTGTAAATAAGAAAGTCTTCTAGGGCAGATTGCAAATTCTCCAATCTTCTAATTGTCGCGACTCGTGTCTCTCTGCAATTGTATCGATCGATACTAGTGGTATCGGTCGATACTCGGGCATCAAATCGACTGTCTCAACTACATGATCTTTGCTTTGCTCCAAAATGCTCCAATATCTCCAATTGTGCTCCAAACGTGTTAAAACCTGAAAAGACTCTAAAAGACTACGAAAACTCTAGAAAGACTCTATAAAAGGACTTATATCATGGATAAAAAGGGGTGAAATCCATGATATATCAACTCCCCGAGACTTAGCCTTTGCTTTCCCTCAAGCAAACATAAAGCTAAACAAGAAAAAGAGGTTTGAAAAAACAAAGAGACTCACTTGTTCTTGAAACATTGCAATGACCCTTTTTCTTAGTGCTCCACATATTACTTAACTAGTTCCCAATCTAACCACTATGTACTTCTCCGTAGACATTGCCAGCTTCCCAGACTACACACATAATTTCGCAGCATTGTCCAATAAAGTCCTCATCGCTAGTTTCATCACTGTAATCAATGCCAAGAATCTTGTAGACTCTTTTCCATACAATATCATGACAAAAGAACCACCTAATTTTCACACTTTTTGGTATAGGTTCCTCTCCCCCAGACTTATTTCACATCATGTTCTCTTGCATATACATATTAAGGTTCAAAACGCGAGTATTGATGGTGTTTGCCACCGAATCCTCGGTTTTCCCCTCAAAAGTGATCAAGGAGATTCTGGAAAAGACAATGGGTACTACTCAGAAGAATTGGTCTGCAAAGTTGGATGACGCATTGTGGGCTTACATGACTGTCTTCAAGACACCACTTGGGACTACACCGTTTCACTTGATTTATGGGAAAGCATGTCATCTTACAGTGGAAATCGAGCATAAGGCAGCATGGGCTACAAAGATGATGAACTTTGACATCAAGCATGCTGCTGAGAAGCGATTGATTCAGCTGAATGAGCTGGATGAGATTAGGCACCACACCTATGAGAACTCGAAATTGTACAAGGAGAGGACTAAGGCATATCACGACAAGAAGATCCTCTCTAGACACTTTGAACCCAATGAACAAGTACTTCTGTATAACTCACGTTTACAATTGTTTTTTGGAAAATTGCGTTCTCGTTGGTCAGGTCCTTTCACAATCAATGAAGTCAGACCACATGGTGCAGTTGTCCTGCTAAGTACATCAGGAGAAGAGTTCACTGTCAATGGACAAAGGGTGAAACACTATTGGGCGAAAGCCGAGATTCCAAGAGGACACATAGTACCTCTGGATGATGCACCCACTGCCTGATCGTCGGTAAAGTCAAGCTCGTGACGTTAAACAAGCGATTGGTGGGAGGCAACCCACTGGTAAGTCTGTATATAAGTCCTTTTTATTTTTATTTTCGGTTTTGTGTCTTGTGTCTTTTGAGTGAATCAGATGAAAAGGGGATGTGTCGATCGATACCACTGCTGGTATCGATCGACACCAGGAGAAACAAATCGTGCATCGACCAATGGGCCTTGTATCGATCGATACCAGTAATGGGTATCGGTCGATACCCAACGCACATGTAAGTTTTCTTTAAAACCCTCGGGTTTCCTTTCTTCTTCCTCAGCCCCCATCGATCGATCCCGACACTTTTCACTCTCAAAAGTGCAAATTCTTCAATTCTTCACGGATTTGAGTAATTCAAGGGTCTAACCTTGTTAGATTTTCGTGCTCTCCCTATTTCTATAATTCATTCATCCGATCTGCAAGGTATGATACACGAATTCCCCTTTTTCAATCCATGACACAAGGTTTGGGTTTTCGGATTTTTGACTCTTTGAACTTGATTAAAAGGATAGATCCGCCTTACCTAAGTTGTTCTAGAGGAATTTCGACCCCCCTCTTATGTTTGTATATGCCTTGATTGCGAGTTTTGAATTGAGGAGTTCGGAATCGCCTTGGTATCGATCGATACCCACTTGGTGTCGGTCGATACCAGGCGCCTTATGTTGTGTTTGCTGTGTTTTGCTGGAATTTTGGGATTTTTTGTGTTTGTTGTGTTCTTTGGCTTTGAATGCATATGGCCTCACGCAAGAGAACACAAACAGATGGCGCCTCGAGTTCCAACCCACCAACTGATCATATTCCCACAGAGTACCGCTTGCTGACTCCCGTCGAGGTGTTTGATGGTGTATCTTGGCATAGAGGGATAGTGAAGGCTTGCTTCGCCAATGACTGTTACAAGGTGGAGATTACTGGAACGCAGGAGGTTCTTATCCTTCCCCACACTTCCCTGTGCGACATCGCTGCACCACACGTGCCATCATCCCACCACCTCCTCCCACTTCTACCTCTCATGCGACTCCGGACGTGACATTTAGGCCCCCTTGGCCTAGGAGGAATGAGAAGGCAAAGATTCCTCCAACGCGATTCTGGGAAGGAACTCCCAAGGAGATTGCAGAGGGAGAGGACTACGTCTTCAGGCCTATCTCAGAGACCTGGGATGATTATGACACGATTTTGTACAACGCGTGGCATAACGTTGATGTGCAGACCACTAGATTTGTTGACACTCACACCATGCGTCGCTTGGGTATTGACAGGGAACTCGGGCGTTTGATTGGGAAGATTGGATTAGGTACTATGCCCGTACAGCAGTATGATCTCTTCCCAGACTTGGTACGTCAGTTCCTCGCGACCATACGCGTATACTATCAGAACGAGGTTCTCAAGGATGCACAGGAAGGTACGATGACCTTTCTGATTCGAGGAATGCGATATAGATTGCCACTCCTAGATCTCTGCGATATCTATGGTTTCCGGAGGAACTTCAGGAGGATTGCTTTGCCTACACAGTTCCTCGATGTGCAGGCTTTCTGGGAGCATTTCGGAAATGGAGCCTATCACTCCAAGACTTCCACTCAGATGGATGTGCGCCACCCAGTTCTGCGATCCTTGGTTCGTATCCTGAGCAACACCATCTTGTGCAAGATGGAGCCTAACAAGATGAGGCTGTCTGAGCTGATTATGTTCTCCATGGCTGTTGGAGATATCATTGATGACGCGAACTACGAGTGGCCTGAGCTTGAGCTAGAGGTCAACCTGGGAACTGTCTTCGCACATCATCTGGTCTCTTTGAAGACCAAGCCATTCTTGGGCGCCAGTCGCGGTGCAGCTCGAAAGACAGAGACAGTGGATAGTCTTCTCACTCTTATCTTCCAGCACTTCAGGATTAGCACAGCGAGCTGCTCGATAGTCACCACACGCACTCTCATGGATGAGAGACATCTGCAGAACCTTAGGTGGTTGAAGCCTGAGCGACGTTTGTGTTTCTCCAACACAGATGGAGACTTTCTGGTGCAACTCCCTAACACCGAGCTGACCGACATTGGTGACGATCCCTATCAGCTGCGCTTTGAGCCTGACCCACGTCTGCTGGCTTTTGCACCACCTACTCGTCGAAGCCGAGGCTCTTCCGCAAGAGCTTCTGCTACTGCTATTGAGGACGCACCAGTTCCTAACTTTGCTGGAGGCCAGTAAGGACGAGCTCGTCACCCATCTTCCTCTGCACCTGCTCTCCCTACACCACCTTAGATTCCTATGGAGACAGATGCCTTTCAGAGGTACGTGGTTGAGAGTTTCCAGAGCATCTGGAACGCCATCACTACTCTTTCTCGGTGCGGTTGCATTGCACCATCTCGTCCGTGTTCACCATCAGATGCAGTCCCTTCTCATACCGCTGGCGTTGACGATGATTCTGAGGAGGATTAGTTCCTTCTTCTACATGGTTTCATTTTTCTTTTCTTTTCTTACTTTTTCTTTTTCTTTTTTTGTTATTTTGAGTTGTGTTTGTCAGCTACTTATGGTTTTGAACTTTGTTGGATTTATGCGATTATGATTTCTTGTTGCTTCTAACTTATGTATAAGTGATCTAACAGTGTTAACCACCTCACGATTGGATCGTTTATCACAATTCAGAACAACATTTCATCCAACTCGATAACATGAAGTTTTCTGTGTCGACCTCACGCCTGGTATCGATCGATACCAGGCTGTGTGTCGGTCGATACCCTAACACCAATATGGTAACTTCTTCGTTTTTCACACCTCCACTCCGTTCTTTTGATTTCTTTTACCAACTCTAGACTAGACACCACTGGGGACAGTGTAGTTTAAGTATGGGGGAGGTAGTTGCTGACAGTGTTTTTGTTTTTTTTCTTAGAGTCAGTCCTTTTTAAGTCAAAAATTGTTCTATTGAGTCAAAACCTGTTGGAGGTTATGATCTTTTTCTTGAATCTATTGTTCTGACTTCGCTTCTAAGTGACCACTGTTACATGATCAGTTCTAGATCGGACTAATGAAAAATCCAAAGGCTGACCAGTTAACTAGAAGACGCCCATGTTTCAAGCAGAATCCTCTAAAGTCTGAGCTAATTCTTTGCACTTCATCGATGTGATTGATATTCACAGAGCTTGATTCCTCATTCATATTTGACAAAAGAACCCGTGTGTAGAAAGTAATGGTATTCCTCTCCCTTGTTATAAGTTAATAAAGAAAAGCATTAAAAGATGAAAGGATTTTCTTCTGAGTAGAGGGTTAAGAAAATTTCCAACGATCCCATTATTCTACTTGGAAGGAATGATCACACAAAAGTTGGAAGCGAGGTTAGGAAAATTTCCTGTGATACCATTATTCGCTTACACCTTTGATACATTTTGAGGAAAGAACTGGGGATTCGGTGGCAAACACCATCAATACTCGCGTCTCAATCCTTAATATGTATATGCAAGAGAACATGTTGTGAAATAAGTCTGGGGGAGAGGAAACAATACCAAAAAGTGTGAAAACTGGGTACTTTCTTTTGTCATGATATTGTTTGGGAATAAGTTTAGAAGGTTCTTGGCATTAATCACAGCGATGAAACTGGCGATGAGGGCTTTATTGGACAATGCTGCAAAATTATGTGTGGATTCTGGAAAACTACGAATGTCTACGGAGAAGTACATGGTGGTTAGATTTGAAACTGGTTAGGTGATATGTGGAGCACTAAGAAGAAAGGTCATAGCAATGTTTCAAGAACAGGTGAGTCTCCTTGTTTTTTAAACCTCTTTCTCTTGTTTGGTTTTCTGTTTGCTTGAGGGCAAGCAAAGGCTAAGTCTGGGGGAGTTGATATATCATGGTTTTTAACCATGATATGTGTCTTATTTATAGAGTATTTCTAGTATTTTGGAGTCTTTTCAAGTCTTTACAGGTTTAGGTACATTTGGAGCTTAATTGGAGATATTGGAGCATTCTAGAGCATTTTAGAGCTAAGGATCAATTTGAAGCATTGGTGTCGATCGACACTAGTCTAAAGAGTCGACACAGGAGCTGAGTATCGATCGACACCACTTATGATATCGGTAGATACTGATCGTATGAAGAGAAGAATCGTGACTTTCTACAAGTCTGAAGATTTCACACTTTGGTCGAGAAGACTTTAATAATTACAAGAAGCCCCAAACGTGTTTTAGCATTATAATTAGGTTTTTCAGCCACTTGTTTAGGCTACGCTTTATTCTACTTTGGTTTTTGGTTGAGAGAGCTTTGAGGGAGACAAGTCTGAAACTCTGTTCGTCCGAGAGAAGATTTCGAACCCTTGTTTCTTTCTACCTTTATTATTTATTTCAGAGATTTATTCAGTCATGTTGTTTGTTTCAATCTTCATGTCTGAGTAGATCTCATGTTAGGTTTAGGGTTCTCAATAAAGGATCTCTTTGAATGTTAGGTTGATTAGTTGGTTAGGGTTCATAATCTGAATTAGTTCTTCACCATATGCTGTTTTTAAAGCTAATTCTAGATTGATCACCTGGAACTTAGATCTTAGGTTAATCGATTAGGCACGACAGTGCAATTGATAATCTGATGGAACCTAGGGTGAGCAAATTAACTATATGCAAAGAGATTTGGTTTAGTTGTTTTGTGAACAAATCAAACTTGAACTTAATGCTGATTTAGGCTTTAGGATTTTCAAAGAGATTTGGAATTCTGAGATTTAGATTTAGATAATTCTCGCAACGACAGTTGATTATTTATAGCTTAGTATTTTGAGTTCAAGAACCGTGTTTAATCTGAACCCTGACTAATTGATTTACATGCATTCCCTTATTTCCTAAGAAATACCCTGAACCTATCTTTCTCCATTGAATTTACAACTCTTAATTACTTTATTGCTTCATGTTTTTATTGATTTACTTAGCTTAATTCGAACCTATAATATCTATTGTGTGATTCTTGAGTCTCCGTGGATTCGACCCCTAAATACTACAATCGACAAAGCTGTTAGTACTTTAGGATATTACATTTAAGCTTATCAGTCGGCTAAAGACCTTGAAATTTGTGGAAGTAACGCCCGAAGAGGCGTAGATTGAGAAGCACGACCGTTAGGCCGGATGATGGTCATGCGGCCTTCTTTAGTTATAGGAAGGATTCTCCCTTCATCACCGATCGGGAGGCTTGTGTTGATCTCTACTGTCAGTTTAGACCTGGTGTTCTCGGTCTGCTATCCTTGGATCAGCTTGAAGAGGCCGATAAATTCGAAGAACTCGCGCGCTCCAAGGCTTAGGTAACTTTGCTGATTTCGTATCCTGCCATTTTTATTTGATTCGTTTTGGTTAACATAATTTTTCTGCTTTAGGTGGAAGGTCAGACAAATGACATTATCCGGTCGTATGATCTCAAGCTCAAGTCGGCGCTTCGTGATGCACACGAACTCGGCAAAGTCAAGGATAATTTGTCCGAGGAAAAGACCATGTCGGCTCAGTTCGAGAAAACTATTAATGAGCATGATCATATAGACGATGCAAAATTTTGAATATTCAAAAAAATAAGTCATTAATAAAAGGTGCATTTTTTAAGCCAAATGGCATTACATTCCACTGGTATTGACCAAAAGGGACTGAAAATGATGTTTTATAATGATCAGTTTTAGAGATTTGAATTTGCTAAAATCCGATTTAAGATCAAAATTTGAAAACATGTGGCAGAATAAATTTTTTGAAGTAAATCTTTTTTTATTTGGTACTGGATACCTAATCCATTTTAATTTAGTGTTTAAATGTATGTGTAGTTAATTACTAACCTAGGAGTGCCTCTTTCTATTTTAGAATTTTTATTTACCTAAAAAGCAACACATGACCAATGTGATCTTGATTTTGAAATTAGGCATTTGTTTAAAAGATCAGAAATTTTTTTTCTACAATATTTTTCTAATTCAGAGTTCATCTGTATGGGACGAGCCTTTGTAGGAATTTCTTTTTCATTAAAATTTTTCTCGTATGGCAAATCAACAATATGTTGTTTGCGATAGGGGTGGAACTATTATCCGGTATCAGATCCGATCCGATCCGGATATCCGAGTGGTCGGATAAGGATCCGGATAGTTAAAGTTTGAGGTCCGGATATCCAATCCGTATCCGAATCCGTTAAACATATTTAAAATATATATTTTATTCATATTTTTTTTAATATGATGAGATTTATATATATATATAAATAAGTTTTAAAAACATTTTTAATAACAGATTTTAATTTTTTTTACAAAATATTGTAAAAATTGTTTTTTTTAATTATTTTTTAATAATTTTTTATCATATTTTTATCATTATTTTTAAATTTTTAGTATTTTTTTAATTATTTTTTATTGATCCGGATATCCGCGGATATCCGGATTTTCGGGAGGATATCCGAGCTCCCCGGATCCGGATAAGAATATCAAAAAAAACCCCGGATATCCGGTCCCCGAATATCTGTTCCCCGAATATCTGTTCCCAACCCTAGTTTGCGATTCCAAAAGGCCATTTGTAAATATGAAATATTTCTTTTTCAAATAGTTTATCTAGATTTGAAATTTTCTCTTTTGTATCCAAAGCCTCTTTCATTTTTTGTAGTAAAAAATCTGATTTTAAATTTTCCAAATGGAACATTTTACTACGTATTAAAGAATTTAAGAAGTTTTCTTGTATTGAGCAAGATTTTATTAAATTTAGGCTTCGCTTTTTTGGTGTTTCAAGAAATTGGAAATATTTTTTTTTTCTTTTGGTTTTTGAAAGAAATTGAATCATCCATGACTTTCTATGGTGTGATTAAATTTATGAATATAGTTCCTAAAATAACATTTTGGTATATGTCATCCGTGAGGACAAATGCAGTTTTGATAAAGATATTATCTTTTAAAACTGAACCTTATGCTTTAGATGTTATGCGAAGTTTAGAATTATTAGCAGCATATAATTTTTTCGTGTTTCTAGATAAAAATATTTTGGGACAAGCCAAGACTTGATGCAATTAAGATCGGTGCATGTATGAAACAGAGCGATCGTATCAATTTTGTAATTTACAGAGAAAACAAGTGTGATTCTTATTTTATATTTTCAGGAAGTGATTTCTCTTATAACACATAGGAAATTATTGGGGTGGAGTCTAGAGATTGTATTTGTTTTTTTAGATTGAGATCATCTTCTATGTTATCCAGGTCATCATTGTCTCGTTCCTCAGAACTAGAATCATGATTCCTTTTGATAGAAGTTATAATTGAGTGAAAATATTCGGAGTCTCTTTTTTGTTTTTGTTTAAGGGTTTTGGGATCGTTTTTTACTTCTTTGATTTCCATCCTAAGATATTGTATTGTTGTTTTAGAACTATATTTCTTTCTTTTGTTAAGAATCGTAGTTAGGTCATAAGATGATTTGGAAGATGTTGGACCATAAGACTTTGATGGATTTTCAGAGGGATTTATCTCTTTTTTGTTTAAGGAAAAAAATATTGTTTTTAGCAATTTTTTTTTATTTGAGGATTTGAAATCGAATTCGGGATTTCAAGCTGGAATTCTTGATATTTTGTAAGTACATTTCTTTTCTTTTTCATCAGATTCTAAGCCGGATGATGAGTTTTTTAGTTCATCAACTTGTAGGGTTTTTTCAGAGAGTAGTGATGAATCATAATCATAAGATGATGATGATGATGATGAATGATCTAGCCAGAGATTTGAAATTTTACTTGAAAGTTCTTCTCCAAGACCGAGTTCTTGGAATTTTCTGTTAAAATAGCAGAATTTTGAAGTGTGACACTATTTATTACATTTGAAGCACGTGAAATTTTTATAGAATGGTTTGTTGGTTGGGGTTCCTTTCGAAGTAAATTTCTTATGAGGCTTTTGCCAAGAATTTTCGCGAGGTTTATGGTTTTTATAGTTTTAGAGTATATTTTGGTTTTTAACACTGATATAAATTATTAGAACTACTACAAGGACAATTCTTCAACGGACAATGCTACCCGTTCCACTAGGAATCATGACCACGATGAACGAATCCACTTGCACCATGCTGAAGATTTCCTTATAAGTTTGCTTTCATTAATCTGCTGAAATTGTGATGGAGCGAAAGCTAGTAACGATAACTTGTTCTAGGAGATTCCCGAGAAGCTCAAGAACAAGGGAATATGTTTTGATTTATCACCGATAGATCAAAACTAGGATTGAGTTTTGAAGAATACTCTTCTTGCAAAACTCAAATTTAGAGAAAACTCTTTTATAAATTCAATTCAAAGATGGATGGTCTCTTTACAAACACCTAGAGACCTATTTATAATAAGGGACTAACGATTAGGCTAACAAGAAACCCAATGTAAATAGGAAATATAACTTTTAAGAGAAAAGGAAAACAACGATAAGGAAAAAGCCCAAAAAGAAAAGAAAAATGAATCCTTGTCTAACACAAAAGCCTAGACGTGTAAGACAAGGTAATGATGCGCTGCATCAAATTGGCATCCTCTGGGAATTGAACCCCAAACCTCATGGTGTAGAAGTATAAATGAACAATTTCGTCAACCACTGGACCAAGGGGGCTTTCACTGTTTCTAGAGTATTTTCTAACTTTATTCTTAGAGTAGTAAGAATTACTGTAATCTCCTATGCAAGATTTACTACTATTGCTAGGGTCAATTTTGAATTGTTTATAAAAGGAGCATAATTCTACTTTTGTTCTTTTGAGTTCCCATTTAAGTTGTTTCTAGAGTTTTAAATCTTGACAGATCTTTTCTTGTTGAACAATTCTGATCAAGTACTCTCAATATGTGAAATCATCATAATCGATTATTTGTGTTCCTGTGGAATCTCTAATTTTATTTCTAACCTTTTATCCTAGAAGGGTTGGAAGTCTTGCGAGGAAAATTTCTTTCCAAAAAGGTTGTTTTGGATCTTGACAGAGTAAAACTCTAGTAAGAAAAGTGTTTTGTACCATTGGAAATCGTTAAGTATTTTGCATTTAAGATTTGAAAGGAGTTCGGCGTTCTTATCTCTAAGTACGGAAGGATCTCCTATAAAATGTAAGGTTATGGCTATTACTAAAGTAGCTACAACATCTTGTTGGGAACTTCCAAAGTTATCTAGAATTGGCACATTTTCTTCATCTGTTTTTATGGCATCTAGGATTTCTAAACATTGCTGATTATTTAGGTATTTATCCCACCATCCTTTAACCAACTTAGGAGTTCATCTACAGTCTTATCCTCATTTCCTATTTGTGTTCTATAGGTATTTGCAGACAATGTTGTTTTTTGGAGGAAAGTTAAGATATTGTATTCAGATATACCGTCGATATTCCAATCATAAACTGAAGATGAATTGAACCTAGATTGTTCTATTGGTTGGATTTAACCTAGATCAGGAGCATAGATTAATTGACGTTCTTGATGGTTTTCCCAACTAAGACGAATTATCTCAAAGATTGAATTATGGTTTTTCTCAGAGGATTCATTAATATAGGAATCATTAGCTAGCATATTTATTTGGACTTTAGAAGTAGGAGTATTAGGAATATCGGTTTCGTGAGGTGTACTACTTTCTCTTATATCTAATTTACTTAGTTGACTTTAGAGAGCACAAATGATTTTTTTTTTCGTGTCTTGATAAGTTTTGACACTGGAACTAGAAATTTGGAAATGTTTGAATATGGGATTTTTGGTTTTCTTTTTAGAAGAATAATCTATTGGAGCGATGGGTTGATTTTGAATCAATTTTTCGATTCTATCAAAAATTTTCTTATCGTACCAAGATTTGTGTTTGAAAAATTATTTTGGACGATTATATTTTTGACATTAGCCTTATCATCTTCTTGTGAGCGTTTAAAAGGAATTGGTTCAATTGGTGTACCTAACCATTCTAGTTTTATTCCTTGTGGGGAATGATGGTCGGAACGAATATTTTTTTCTATTGGCAAGTGTTTTCCATTCAGGGGTTTTGTTGTGATTGGTGATAGAATTCACAGTTTTGGAAAAAGAAAAATAAATCTTATTTTTGAATGCATAATCTTCAAACCTAGTGAAAAACAAAATATGTATTTTATGTTCATGGAGATAGTTGTAAAACTATTCTTTTGTTATGTTGTTAGCTTTCAAAAGTTTTTTAAAAACCCAAAGTCTTTTTTGGGTGTTATTTTTAGAGTAAAAGTCATCTTGTAAGAATTTTTTTTTTATCAATTTGAAAATATTTTTCTAGGACATTTAACATATTATCTATTATAGCTGAAAAGGTAGGAGACTTCTTGGCTCAAATTTTATGGAAATTTCATTTAGTTGAAAATCATTTTCCGTTGAATAAACATGTTTTTGGATTTGTGTTTGAAAATCAATATTTCTTAAAATAGAATTTGGAATATCAAAAGTTGAAAATCGCGGTTGAAATTTTGGGCACTTTTCTATTCTGGAAAAATCTTGTGCTAATTAGGAGACTCTTCCTAGATTAATAGTTTCCGGAAGAGGAGAAGATTCACATGAATAATCATCCATGTTTTTCATGATTATTTCTTATGAAAGAAAGTTTCACTTTTCCATCATGAAATTGTTCGATATGTTTTAAACGTGTATTTGGCTCTAAAGGTTCTTGAGGTTTTGTAGCTTTTGGCTGGAAAACTCCTTCGAAGACCCATTCATCTGGAAGATTTATATATTTCCATTGAATAGATCTTGGAATTACGAAGTTGGATGTCGAAAGATATGTTTGAAAAGGGTTTCACTTTTTTTTTACTTGAAAGTTTTACTTTTGAAGAGAAAACACTTGTCAGGGATTTGTAATGTACTCTAAATATTAAAGCAATTGGAATAGATCCTTCGATCATTTCGTAATTGTGAGTTTTTACTTGTAAAATTTTAAAATATTTTTATCGTTTAAAAAAAAACCGTAAAATTTGGATAACAATCAAATGAAATTGGACTAGTACACAAACTTCTTGATTCAATAAAGCTTAGTAAAGAATCTTCAAATATTTTGAACCGTATATGTCGTAAGATAGCTAAAATCAAAGTATTTAATCCTTTTTTTTAGAGTGGTTTAATTCCAACCTAGACTAAACCAATATGTATATATTTAAAATTATTTTCTCTATGTCTTTGTAAGGCACTTTCAGAAAACAAAAAATTTGTTTCAAAAAGTTTTGTAAGCTGGATATCTCGTTCTTCAGTTTTGATTGAGAAATTTGTTCTTAATTTTTTTTTTTTTGAAATTTGATAAATTTTGTCTTTATAAACTTTTGTAATTTTTCAATTATCAATTGATCCTTAAAAATCGTCTATGGTTGTTTCATGACCTTTTTTGAATCTCTAATAGACTTCCTTTCAGACCTAAAAAAAGAAGCGGATTCGGACCTGTTTGATGTTGATCTAAAATATGAATTCATTTTTTAAAAATACTTAATAAAATATCTGAGTCCTTACAATCATGTCTAGATGGGTTAAAACAGCCCAACATCTATGGGACTTATGATCTTTTAACACTGACAAAAACTCAGGAGAATAGAGTTCTTTTCCTTAGAAACTAAAAATGAACTAAATAAAAGATCACAAGAAACTTATATATATATATATATATATATTTGGCCATAGACCCAACTAAGTGAGATTTATAAAATTGAGTTTGCAGTAATTTTGAAATATAATCATAAATTTTTTAATGTTTTTAAAGTGAATGTTTAATATTTTGAATGAGGTATTGAATTAGTAATATATATATATATATGTTAAAATTTGATTTTATTCCACGAACAAACGTTTGGAGATTTCCTAATTAAAAAAAATAAGAACATAGTTTTATATAGAACTAGATGAGTCCCTGTGCTAACGCGCGGGTATTTTTATTTAAAGGTTTTTTGGTGCTTTTTAAAAAAAAAAATTTCGTAACAAATGCAGATCTAGAGAGACATCATGCCAGCTGATATTCCGATTACTACTACAAAGTCGTAACCCATTATATCTATCCATTAAGCCAAATACATACGCTCATACTCTGAATCATGCAACATATGCTTATCCAAAGACATTTAAACCACAATATGAGCACATGCATTGCTATAAAAAGCAAGATGTTACATCAAGAGCGTACCATGAATAGTTTGAGTAGCCATGTAACGAGCCGCCAGCATCCGAATCTTTACCATCCCCTCTTTTTCCGGTATCCGAATCAGGATAAGCATTAGACATGCTTTGACCTCTAAAGTAAGATCCCAGAACTGATAGACCATCACCAACGCATGACTCACCAATACCACCCATCTGGCTCGACTGCAACTAATCATGGTTCAACCCACCATGGGTTTGAGCAATCGCCAACATCGAATACATGTAACCTCCTCCGGCTGCTGCTGCTAAAGCTGGATTTCCCAACATTCCAGTTACATAAATCGGATGGTATTGGTACCCTAGCATAAACGGCGATGCAACCATTCCACCACGGGTAAATACATGTTGCCCATCTTCACCGCGCCCGCCTGGTGATGCCCCTTTCCCGACGACACATGCCCCATTGAAGCAAGCTGGCATGTTGCCGTTCGATTAAGAATCCTCTTATTCGGCTCCTTAAGCGCCTCTCTTGCTCATTTTTTCGTCTGAAATCTTTAGCTTTGTCCCTTGTAATTCATGAGATTGAATCCGCGATCATTTCTATTCCGAAACGAATCATCGCTGGAAGAGTCTTGTTTATATGTTATATATATTTTCTAATTTGTGTTTATCAAAACATGATTTTTTTTTAGTTTAACAAATACAACATAATTCGAGATAGAGGCCATTTGATGAATTTGTTTTATTACTGTATAATTAATTTGTGTTCTCCAATTTTCTTTATTATTAAACTAAAATAAATATATAAAATAAAACAATGAGTTTATAATATTGTGATGAGCCCATGTGTGTTTACAAATAAAACTCTTTGACTTTCATCTTCTTGTAATATATTTGCCTTCTTTTCTAGGGTTTGCATCCGTCTCCCCCAAACTTTGAAACCATCCACTATGTGTTACCACCATGTTCTGATGCGGCCATTGATTCATAGAATTCTTTATCACCATCAAAGAGTCTTATGACATAACGATTTTTTTTGAAAATTTTATGTGTAACGCTTCTAACGGTTTGAATATAACTTCATAGCTCATATATTTTTTTGTGATTTATCATCATTCGTAGATAATATAGCTCACATGCTTATGAATTAATGTTAAATATCTTATTGGTGCTCTTTCCTCTTAGTCGTGTTTATCATAAACAAATATTGTAGGAAACTCGTCATATGTTAGACTGTTTGCATGCCAAAAAGTAGCCAAATTTCTTTCTTATGCAACTATAAATAACATACTTAAAAGAATCAACACTTGCAATAATATACATAATACATATGTTAAGTTTGTATTTAAAAGAACAATTTAACATACCTTTGAATTTAGACAAAATTTGTTATATGAATAGAATAGCAACCATTGAGAGGGTATTTATATTTTTTTGTCTTTACATATATTAAATGTTTTAAGTTAATTTTGTCTTCTCGTTTTTCATAGATACATTTTAGATATATGAATAGCATGAATTTAGACTTGTTTTAGTTATTGTTTTCTTTAAAATTATCATAAATGCATAAATATTGATTATTTTCTCAATTATTTGATAATTAAAAAAACTGACCAATAAAGAGGGGGGGGGGGAGGGGGGAAGGGGGCAAGTGTCAGCCCTGTAGAGCCTCCTTTCACTTTTTATAAGTTAGATGTACTATGTTATTTAAATTCTGTATTAAAAAGGTTATAAATAAATAAAAAAATATAAGAAGAGATATTTTCCTTTAAAACCATCTAATCTGTTGTCAAATAAAAACATTTAAAATCTGTTGTCAAATGAAATACATTTCCATGTGTCATCATGTGTTAATAGTACCATTTAATTCATGAATTTATATTAACCCTTTTTGCTGGATTTTTTTCCACGGCATTATAAAAAGCGATGAAGAATTGCTTAACTTCACCAAGTGGACGACCAAAAAAAAAAATCCACCACCAAAAGTAAAAAAAAATTTTATTAGAAGAATGAAGAACATTTCCTTTCAACTTTTGTTACTGGTTTCTCTTCTTGTTTTTATCTTTCGTAAGTATAAATTTACTTGCCAATGAGGAAATCTCCCCTTCCTTAAAATATTTTGTTTCCTTGTTTTTTATTTCTTTTTTGGCAAGGCTTCAAATCTTAGGTTTAAGCTATTCTTGTATTAATGATATTTACACTTTAGCAGGAAAAAAAAATTACTTGCCAATCTCTATGTTTTTTTGTTGTTGTTAAAAACTTTCATTTTGTAGTTTTGTTTTATGACAATTGGACTAACATATCATCACATTTGAAGGACAAGATCTTGTGGAAGGCAGGACAACGGATACAACGAGAATCGATGTGAACTATTACGAAACACCTTGTAATCCAGATAATCCAAATTGCGTAAAGAAGAAAGGCTCCATGGATACAAATAAGGTTGAAGTGAATTTTTACCAGAAATCTTGTAGTCCAAGGGATCCAAATTGTGTAAACCCTTGTGATCCAGGTACTCCACATTGCGGTGGTGGCGATTGAAATTAAAATTAAAAATTGTATGCTTGAAAGAAAAAGCAATAAACTGAATTAAATCTGTCAATAAATGGGAGTAAAATCAGAATCCATAGATCGTGTTAAAATCAATATTCAAACTCAACAATGAACTGGGAGTGCAGGTTTCTTAATTACTTGATAGTTAAATCAGTGTACACAAGTCTTCAACGTACAACACAGTGCAAGTCTGCTAGATTCATTACAATATCTATACAACTGGCTGGGTAAATAAGTTTTTTTTTTTTGGCTAAGAATGTAAAATTTATTTTAAAAATGAATTGTTTATGTTTTATATAGTGCCTAATCTATGAAATTGGTTGATATGTGCATATTCTACATGTATTTAGAACGCATTTCATATAGGTTTAAGATCATTTACTTGGATCTTCATTGCATATCATACTTGTTTTGTCTCATTTAGAGTTTTAGGGTTCTCATACTATGTTCTAGAGTGTCTTGCATGTTTTGGAGTCCTTTTCAGGTGTTAAACGAGGAGATTTGTCACCCGAGGAAAGGAGACAAATATCACACCGAGCATCGATCGATACCAGGTGTGGCACTTGGTATCGATCGACACTGAGGGGCAATACCGATGCCACTGCTCGGTGTCACAGCTCGGTATTGCCACAGGAAGAATCCCGGGGGAAATGACCCTTAATACGGAGCTGTGATACCGAGGAGTGACCTCGGTATCACTGAAGAACAAACCTGGTGCGTCCTCGGTATCGATCGATACCGAGGGTATCGATCGATACCAAGCACTTTTTACCCATTTAAACCGGGTCGGTACCCGGTTTGTTCCGGGTCGACCCGGTTCGTTACTATTCAGTATTTAAGCCCAAAAACCTAATTTGTGAGGGCTAAGTCTTTTTCTAGGCAAAAACCTCTCTAAGAGTGATTTGTAAGAGATTGATCCTTTTAATTTGAGTATTGCTTTCTTGATTTAATCCATCTATCTCCTACTTGCTAATCATTCAATCATTTTGATCATGAGTTTTAACACTTCTTTCCTTGGATTTGTTAGACCCATGATGATTAGTGAGTAGTCTTAAGGATCTTGGGATGAGGTTGATTAGGGGGATTTAGGGTTTGATTAGTGGTGTTTAGGATTAGATATTCTTATATTCCTTCTTGTCTAGAGTCCCTAATGCTAGATCTAGCTTGAAAGAGTGGGTCTTGATCATTAGGTATTTCATGAACACCAAGTGTTTGATGAAATGCCAAGACCAAACTAGACAAGAGATTTATGTTCATAACCTAAGACATTAGTTGTTTAGGGTGTATCTTTGTTTGATCTTGTTATGATTCTTAATGCTTGCTAATTGATAATCCACAAATGATGATTTGCTAATGGGTTTGATAATTAGCATAGTGATTAGTTGCTTGAAAGAGAACTAATCTAGATTAGAGATCTATTACCTAGGAATTAGCTTCTTGAGTAAATGAACACCACTAATTGAGCTTGGATCACCCTATATCAATAACCTTATCTCTTGTTCCGCTTTTATTATTTGGATTACATCTTGTTTAGTTATTTTAGTTGCTTAATTTGGTTACTTAATCACAAACCACCTTTGATTAGCTTAACTTACAATTGTTCCTTGCATTCTTAGTGTTTAGGATAAAATCCCAATTATGGATTGATAACCTCTTTATGCTACATCGTTTAGAGGGTATTGCTACCTCTTAGAAGACTAAAATGTCATGTATCATTGGTCCCATGAAAAAAAAGAATAAAAACAACTTGAAATTCGGTTCATCGACAAAATTATAAAGTTTTCAGTTCACGGTGTCAAGATGAAACGATATCATTCTTAAAAATTCGAGAAACAAAAGAAAACTAAGATATCAGAAAGCAATTTAAAAGTCTTCAAAAAATGTTTCTCTGCAAATTGGAAGTTCTTTCACTGGCAGTCTGAGGAAAACAACGACAACACTTTGAGTCAGGGGCGGAGCCACGTCCACCAGCATGGGATCAGTTGCCACCAGTCAAATTATTATTATTTTTTGTTAATTACTTAGACTAATATTAAATGCCCCCACTAAATTATCAGTTTTTGCCCCTGATCAATTTTTAATTTCTTATCTCGCGGATATGGAATTTGTGATGCTAGAATAAATGACTCAAACTTATTGTAACGCCATGATTGGTTGACGTCTACTATCCCAAATTTGTTTTTATAAACCCATCGACCAACTGTTGGATCGAACCAATCGCATTTGAAAAGAACACATTACAAACCTAAGCAGCTGGGGTACTCAACTTCAATTATGTCTTGCAACACTCCGTAAAAACTTATTTCGCCCCTCACACAAAACCTGGAGTTGGCAGTAACCCTTTGATTTATGTATTTGAATGTATGAAATATATATGCATGTGCAATATATGGATGCAGTCGTTATCTTCAATATGGGGGCTTTGATTATTTCATGGAACCAGAGAGGATATGTCGTATCTCCATGCTCGGCCTAAATCGTTAATTAACAAAATTAATAAATGTATTAGATTGTATATGTAACGCCCGCGTTCCGGAAGAATTAATTATTGAGAAAAAATAATTAATTAGGGTTCGTTCCGGGGGTGGTATCGATCGATACTGGCCGGTATCGATCGACACCAGCCGGGTTTTCCCCTTGTTGTCTTCTCCTCTTATCTTCTTTCGGGTATAAAAACCCTTCCCTTGAAGAAACATCAGAAGGGTCGCGAGAGAGAGAGAAGGAGAGAGAGAGAGAAAGAGCTTGGCGAAGCTTAGATCTTGCGAGATCGAGAGAGTTTGAGCTTGGGAGAAGCTTGAAGAAGAGATTGGGAGAGCTTTGTTTTGGCGGGAACTTGTGAGAAGTGAGGGAGGTCGATCTTGAGCTCGGGAAGTCGTTTTAGAGCTCGATCCATCGTGTCTAAGGTGAGTTGGGACCAAAGGTTAGCAATTAAGCTTGTGTGGTGCTTGTTAAGTTTGATTGATGAATTTTGTGGCTTGTATGCTGGTGAATCGCATGGGAGTATCGATCGATACCATGTGAGTATCGATCGATACCTGTCCCTTGGCGGTGGTCTCGTATTGTGTTTGTATCGATCGATACCAGGTGTTGTTTTGGAAACCGATCGATACCAGTCCCTTGTCGGGAGTGTGTGTTGTTTGGGTATCTATCGAAACTAGGGGAGCATCGATCGATACCAGTTGCGTTTTGTGCGGGAAGTTCAATTGTTGTTAATTAATTATTGATAATTGTTGATTGTGCTTATTGGTAGCCTGTTGTTGGGATGAGCAATCTCACTCAGCATTTGGTTAGCCAAATGTTGATGCATCACTTTTGTCGATGCAGGTAAAGATAAGGCGTGATCGTGGAATCGAGGCGGTGAAGAGGGGATGATTAGGACCCGGGGTTGTTGTTGCTTTTGCTGTTGTAAAACCGATAACTTGTGTTGTATTGTTTAATTAGTATTGTTTAATGTTTAATTATTTGTTTAATTATTTCTGTTTAATTTTAAAAAAAAAATGCGGTCGTTTCAAATTTGGTATCAGAGCCCATACGGTTCTAGGAGCCTAGGTGGTTCTAGAATAAATTAGGTGTTGTGTGGGGTCTTAGAATCATCCTCTTCGAGCACTACACCAAAACAGGGTTTTTCCTACTGATTGTTGCTACTGATTCCGCAGTCG